>JANHAO010014696.1:0-15214 GCA_026873985.1 Saraca asoca
AACTAGAGCTATAGAGGTCCAATTAAGGTAAAACTAAGCCCAATTGGAAGCTGAGACATAAAGCCACATTTCTTATGAAGACTTCTTGAGCTGAAAATATCATTATAGGCATGCAAAATAAACTACAACATAGAGGTAGAAATGCTTTGAAAATGGGCCCCTGTAGAATTTGGTTTTAAGGCCCCCAATTGGCATGGATCTTGAGCCCATTGAACCATCTCTTGAACTAGCTAACCCTTAGCCAACTGGAGACCTGTACGTTAGTGAAAAACTAAAAGAAAGTAGTCTACATTTGAGATAGAATACATAAGTAGAGGTAGCAAGCAAAACCAGGCTACATTGCACCATAATCATTGCCTACTCACCTACCAGCAGCTACCTTCTCTTCTGCCCAGGCAAAGTTCTTTTTGTTGAAGCTTTTGGTTCAGTTTTTAGGAAGTTTTAGTAAGTAGTTTTTAGTGTAGTTTCTAGTAGCAGTAGTGCAGGGCGTGTTCTTCTTTTTTTCTTTGTAGTTTCTGCCTTCCATGGAAGGCTGAGTTTGTAATCAGCATAAGGGATTGACAAAACTTGAAGATTAATGTAGAGATATTGTTCCTTCATTTTGCATTCAATTACAGGTCATTTCTATCCTTTTTCCTCTCTGTTTTGCTATGAATATCTAATTTGAATGGCTTCATTTGATTTAGATATTATATGGTTGTTGCTTAATGATCACTTATAGGAAGAGGATAGGAAAACTAAACAATGCATTAAGCTTTTGATATGTTGTTTGCTTGACTAAATCTTGACTGCGTAGGATGGATTTATTAATCATTCCAAGGCTTCTTGTTATGATTTTCAACAATTGGATGAACATTTAGTGATCAAGGAAGTATTAATCTCAAGCTAGTTAATTCTCTTGGGCTGGTTAGTTTGTTTTCTCTTATTTTCATTTCTGTTTATTAGAGTTAGTTGTAGATTAGTTACTGCCAACCCCCCTTTTTTACAGCTCCTAATTTGATTGATATCATCCTCCAAATGATCCAAGGGCTCGACTCGATGTTGCCTATACTACAAGTAGTTTAGGTAGCTTTAATTTTATAAATTTTTAATTTGATCGATCTCGACAGCTGCAATCAGTATCTTAAATCAATCTTGCTAGATTTTAACTCCTAATACATAATTAGCTTTACCTATGTCCTTTATCTTGAATGTAAAGGATAGCCACTTCTTAATGACATTGATTAACTAAGTATCATTTCCAACTAACAAAATATCATCAACATATAAAGAAAAAATGAGAACATTTTTCTCAACTCTCTTAATATACATGCAATGGTCCTTTTTGATCATCATGAAGCCAATAGAAACAATTTCTCAATGGAATCATTGATACCATTGGTTAGACGATTGCTTTATGCCATATATGGAATGTTTTAAGAGGCACACCTTGTACTCTTGTCCTTCAACTACAAAACCTACATGTTGATACATGTAGATCTCCTCATCTAGTTTTCCATTGAGAAATGTAATCTTTGCATGCACTTGGAATAACTCCCAATTCAAACAAGTGACAATAGCCAGAATTAAGCGAATAGATGCAAATCTCACCACTAGGGAAAATGTGTCTTCATAGTCTAAACCTTCTCTTTAAGTATAGCCTTTCACCGTATATTTGTCAATTGATACATCTACCTTGCCCTTAATCTTTAAAACCCATTTGTTTCCAATGATCTTATGTCTAGGAAATATTAACTAACTCCCATACATTGTTCTTAGCCATTGAATTTATATCTTCCCTCATAATAGCTATCCATTCATTTGAAGTTGGTGAAGTTATTGCTTCTTCATAAGAAAAAGGTTCATCAACATCCACCAGAGCACACATAAAAGATTTCTTATCTATCTCAAATCAATGACAAAGAATATTTCCATGTTTGCTTCTACACATATGTGAATCCAAAGAAACTCCATTAGTTAGCACAATTTTATTACTCCCACTAATTAAAGGATCATCCTTACTATCACTAGTAATCATAGGTTCAAGGTTGTGGTTTCCCACTGTTATTAGTAGATGATGGAACAACTCTTTTAGGATCATGTAACTTATATAGTTCTAGACCCTTTCTAGCCTCACCAAGGCTCAAGAAATCCATATCAAGGAAATCCATATCGTGAGACTCACATTTAGTCATCCTTCCACTTAAATACTCACCATACATAACATAACATTTCAAATATTCATAGTATAAAATAAAAATGTATTTATTCGCTCTTGGGCCTAGTTTCCCATGCTTATGGGAAGTATTGTGAACATATCCTACACATCCCTATGGGGTAAGCCTTCCAAATTAGGTTTGTTGCCATTCTATAATTCATAGGGTCTGGAAGAAACTTAGATAAACACCCAATTAAGGATGTAAATAGCGATCAATAATGCATCCCCCCAGAACTTAATAGGGAGGTTAGCTTGACCATTATTAACCTAGCCATCTTTAAGAAAATACAATTCCTTCTTTCTGCTACACTATTTTATAGCAGAGGTTTATGAATTATCAATTGTTTATGTATCCTTTTTTCCTCATACAACTTCTTAAATTCACTAGATAAATACTTTTAACTTTCAAGTTCTTTTCTTTCTAATTCTTAACCTCATTTAAAAAGCATCTGAAACTCTTTAAAGCTTATGAATGATGAGAAAGCAAAAAGACTAAATCGTACTATGAGTAATCATTGATAAATGTGTTGAAATAAGAGGCATTATGGCATGCCTTCACATTCATTGGTTTGCAAATGTCTGAATGGACAACTCTAATGGGTAATAGGCCCTTTTAGCCTTGCCAAATGGCTTTCTACATGTTTTTCTTGCTAAGCATGGTTCATATACAAGTAAGCTTATTTTAACAAGTGAGCCTAATAAACTAATCTAACTAACCTATCTTGCTTTATGTGTCCTAATCTAGCATGTCATTTTATTGAATTATAAACAATATAAGAAGAAAAAGAAGCAACACAAGAAGTAGAATCTAAAGTTTGAATTCAAATTTAATCTCGTTCCTTAACAAACCATGACCAAATAACTCATCATCTAAATAAATTATTAACTGAGTTCCTTTAAATAAGAAAGAATATCCTAAATGTCTCAAAGATGCTATTAAAAGTAGATTATATTGAATGACATGCATACATCACATCATGCAAAAATAAGATACAACTAGAATGCATCTTCAGCTAGTAGGTTCCAACTCCAAGGACTTCATCCTAGATGCCATTTCCCATTAACACATAATGGTTGTCTATTAGATATCGATGAAAACCTACAAATCTTGCTCGATCTATTGTTGCATGCCTTGTTACTCTCAACAACCCAATCAGAGATGTTGTGAGCAACTAACACATGTGAACACACTGAAGTATTTAAAAAACTAGAATAGAGGCTCACTATCTTTGCCTTCGCCTTAGTGTAACATGAGTGAAATGTCTAATATTTTGATAGTTGTAGCATTTGATCTTTTGGAGGTCTTTCTTTCTACATCTATCAAGGTGACGGTTTTGTACATTCCTTTCAGCGGATCCAATCACTCTTTGTCTAGCATTTTATTGTCCATTGTTTTTAGACTTCTTTCTTTTGTTTAGCCCAACCTTTGCCATTAGAGCTACAATGCAGCTCATCATTTTATGCTTCTCCTCAAGCTCAAGATGTTGAGACACATCATCAAAAGCTTTAATAATCTCATTATGTGTTAGCATCATCTTGAACTATTCCCACTAAGCATCAAGCAAAGATCAAACTATAGCTAGAACTTATTGCTTGTTAGTGGGCGCAAGCTACCTCAAAGTCCTAAACCATTCCCTCTATTACACGGAGGTGTTCAGACATGGTGTGTTTAGGGTTAATCACATATTGGTTGAACTTTAAATTTAGGACTCACATCCTTACTGTTGATGTGCCACCAAATTTCAACCTTCATGTCTTCCACATAGCTTAAGTAGACTACAACATCTCTAACTCTTTAAAAATATCATCACTCATGCAAAAAAGCAAAGTATTTTGCATTTTCTTATCTCTAGTGAGTCACATGTCATAATCCTTGATTTGGGCTATAGTCCCACTAATAAGTGCTTCCATAAGGCTGGTTAAAGTATTTGATACTTCTCACTCTTTAAGAAGAATTAGGATCTTTCTATTTCACATATCATAATTTCTATTGTCTAACTTATCCTAGTTAGCTAGTTCACTAATTAAATTCTTTAAGGCTATTTCATTGCATCCTTGCATAGATTCTAGTTAGGCATATAAATCTGTTTAACATTTTTTATTCACAATCCAAGTTGACCATTAAAATTTCATCCAATATAATGAGATAAAAAATTTTACATTTTACAGCTAGTAATCATATCATGATATGAAAGAAAAATAATATATCCAATTGATAATGAATAAAATCCGGAAACAAATTCCTCAATTCGAAACACATCCATACATATATCCATAAAACTACATATATATATATATTGAATCCTACTACAACATATCTAATAAAAATAGATATGTTACATTTTTCAATTACAATCATAAAACTTATTTGGAACCCATGCATCACACAATAGAAGCTTGCAAAATATTAATGAACTTCATTTTTTAAACATCACAAGGGAAAAAAAAAAGGTTATGGAGATTTATTCGATATCAAGATAATAATTTTGTTGCTTCAAACTAGCCACTGAACATAAATAAGTATCACTTATATTATAAAAAACTTAAAACATGCAAGATTCTTAAATATCTTATAAATAATACTCAAAATTCTCATAATATTTATTCGATACTATCTCCAATATATTTTCATTATTATTATGTTAATTCCAATAATCAAATCTCATATATAAATCACCTAATTAATGAAAAAGCAAATAGTGTGGCTTTGATATCATTATTGGGAGATTTAAGTAACAATAGTAACACAACACAACACATCATATAATTAAGTAGTAGAATGCATATGTAGTGATTTTTGGACCATTGGATCTTTCAACCTTGTTTATAATTATGAACCTTGTGACTAAAGTGTGCTTGATCCTACAAAAACCAACTTGCCAAGTGAATGGCTACGAAATCAAGTTGCCACTAATTTAATCACAATGCTTTAAGGTGGATGCCCTAAGAAAGAACTAGATAGAACCTTTTTTTTTTCTTTTTGTTTTGGATGCTAGGAGAGTGTGTTAACAAGTTTCTTAACCTTAACCCTAATAATTTACTAACAATTATATTTAAAGATCCAATATCTTAAGAGATAATTTCTAATTAAATTAGGAATATCTCAAAAGATATTCTAGAATTCTAATTAGAGATCTACTAATATCTCTCCATATACTTATTTTAATTAAAAGATATTGGTATGCAATTAGGACTTGTGCACCCAATTAAAATACCTAATGTGGATGTCTCAATCAACAGTCTTAAATAAAATTGACAACATGTAACATATGTGATTGTTCATTACTAAGTCCTCTTCATATTGTTATTATGGGAAAAATATATCCTAAATCTTTATTTCAAATTTTGTAGCACATTCAAACATTTGGATTAAAAAAAAAGGCAAACTCTAAAATTTCATGGTGTGGAATCATTAATTCAAGGGAAAAGATGAAGAAGTTCTAAAGACATAGTCTATCAAGTTAGATGATGAATCATATCCATTAAAAATATAGCAACTTAAGTGTAAATAAAAGTTATTATGTGGTTAATGAGTGAACAAAATTCTTGTAAAGTTCATTCATAATCTTGCTTATTAAATCCTCTAAAATCTTGTCCAAAAGAAAGACAAGTTGTACATGTTCTTGGAAGATTTGATGAAACTGTAAAGGTGATTCTGATTTTTTTTTCCTTAAGTATGGATAGACTATATTACCTACTAGAATGTTTCAAACATAAATTAGAGTTGTTTTTGAAATGTTGAGTCAAGATTGAAATTAAAGTGGTATTATTTGTTATCCTATGACATGCATGTATTGGCTTAGCTTTAACAAGATCCCTATAACACCTTAGATAAAAGAAACTAAGAAAATAAAAAATAATAATAATCTGGTGGACTAAAATGAAAATTTTAAAATTTTATTGTGGTCAAAGCATAAATTTTCCTTTTTCTAGTGGACTATATTGAATGTGTTAAAGATTCATTAGGCCAAAGCACGATTTTTCCCCTTTTACTTTATCAATGTAGAACCCCCTCCTAAAATTTCATTTTATTTTTGCCTAAAACCCTAGCCCCCTTTTGGTACTCTACAGTTCCTGATCTCCTTCTTCTTCTTCATCCATTGCTTATCTGACCATCCCTCCATTGCAATTTGCTTTTTCTTCTTCTTTCTTGCTCTGATCTTCCTCCCTTTTAAGTCAGATCTTGAAGTGGCCTCTATCTCAGTTGGAGCTGATCATGATAGGGTACCTCTGGCTTGGCTCTTCCTTTTCCAATAGCTTTCCATCTAGTTGTTGCAAGTTTGACCGATTCATCAGCATCAGCACAACTGAGTCAAGATTTTAAGCCCAAAATTCTATCTAAAAGCTACCTTGTTCAACGTCCCTTATTTTCTATAGTTTCAGCCATTTTTCAGTCACCAGGGGTTGCACAATGCTACTGTCCTGCTCCTTCAATTGCCACCAATTAGTCATGTAGTTGCTTTGTTTCAGTTCATCTCCATCCCCTTCTTCCAGAATAGCTCCCCTAGTGAGCTTGCAATTTTTCCAGTCGATCAGCTCACTAGCACTGTGATGAGTGATGAATTTGTCCTCCCCTGACCAGTGACACTTATCATTTTCCCTTATGCTTAGACAACCTTTCCACTTGTTGAAGTAGTTGTTGCCCTGTTACCAACCAACCACCATAGTTTGTAGCCACCAGTGGTAGCTCCACTATTTGTCACCCTTTAAAGGCTATTAGCTTCATTCTACCTTTACTGTGCTTGTTTGATAGCACACTAACCTTAATTGGCTACTAAATAGTAGGTACTGCTCCTTTTTGAGATTGATTTTATCTATATGAAATTGTCCTAATTAAAATCTAAATATTGGAAGCTATAATATTTTTGAAATAGAAAACCTATTGTGAGGCTATGTGAACTTGGTAACTCTAATTAAAAAAAATAGTAGTTCAAAATAATTTCATTTGAAGTTATCCAAATATCCTCAAGCTAAGTAGATAATCCTACTCCTTTATGAATCCCTTTTTGCAAAACAAATCAATTTGGCTATTTGGAACATCACCATTTCTAAGTAAGTTGAATTTTTATGTTAGCTTGACTCAAAATTGTACCATATGTTACATAGATATGAACATGATTTATTGTAGCTTATTTATGCATTTTATAATGATTATTGTGTATAGAATCATTGATTTCACTTTTTCATGATATTGAATTTCTAATATTTCTGAATTACATGTTACCTAAAAAGACTGATGATATTTTTTGAACATTGATTAGAATTGTTTCTTATTTTTAGATATATTTGATGGTATAATGTTTTTCAAGTGATCAGTTGTTTTTTGAAATCCTAAATCCATTAGAAATTCCTTGGAAACCCCTCAAGTGCACTTGTGATTAGAATATTTGTTAGAGAAATAAGGAAAGAATATATAAATATCTAATAGGTGTGTAAAATGTATTACGATGATATTTGTTAGGTACAGTTCCCTTTAGGAATTATCCTTTGGATTCCAATTATATTTCCAAATTGCTTAATTCTTTTGATATTTGAGAATTTGTACATTTCAAAGGATTCTAATGATTTTTCTTATGTTATTATCTTGATGAATATTTCCCACTATGTTATACTCTGCTTCATATTCTAATTTGTTGATCACTATATTTATCATATGACTTTTTTGACAATCAAAGCATTTGACTTTATTTTTTATTGTTTCCATTAAATGGCTAAGTTTACCTACACAAATGCATGTTTCACTACTGGGATTTTTGAACATAAATTGAAAATTTGAGTTTTGGTTTTTCTATGGGATTATTAGCTCACTAAGTTTCAGTGAAACTTACCTTATTTTCCTTCCTATTTTTCAGAGGCTGAAGTCACCTTCACCATCCACCTTACCCATCCTGTTTAGGATTTACTCTTAGACTAAGTAAATCAATTCCTGTAGAGCTTAAGGTATTTAAAAGCTGTAAATGTTGGCAGTTGGTATAATTGTTATGTGTATATATTTTATCTAAATGTTTCCTAGTAGGCTATAGACTTATATTGTCTAGGCTATTGTGATTTTGCTATACAGTTGTGTATAGGGCTTGTAGCCTTTGTTTATTGTATTGGCTTTATGCCTAAAAGTTTGAAAAATAGATAAAACTTTGTTTGATTTTTAGTAGAAATTAAATGTAAATATCTACTTTATACATCAATTTGGTAATGGTTTTGATTAAGTTCTGTCAGATTAGAAAAGATTATGCATTGTTAGGCTTGTAGAGGGTTTCCTATCGATGACCTTCTACACCGGTCACATGCCATGGATTAGAGCATGACAAAGTTAGTATCAGAGTATGGTCTAGAGTCTAGGTGCATGATTAGGGGTCTCTAACTACCAAGTTGGGATAGACATACTGAGTTTATGTTAGTTTGGCTGTGAGCACGACACATGAATAAGGATATATTGATACCCACACCATGCATATGTTGAAAATCTCCATATTTCCTAAATCTTATATTCCTACTTATATATACATATAAATATATCTGAATCTTGCCTAAATAATTCTTTTGCTTGATAAAAGAGAACAAAACTAGATCTTTGGCTCATGTTGGATGTCGATCTAATGAAGCATTTCAAAGAGCCTCTCATGAACCATCTTCTTCACCATCACTACCTCAAGGCAGAGGTAGAGCTAAGGGTTAAGGTCATGCTAGTGGCTGAGGTAGGATTACACTTGAAGAAGTGTAGCTAGAAACTTTTCTATCTTCGTACGCAGGATATCAAAACTTAACCAAATGTACCTAAGCTATATGACCATTCTTACTTAGGGTTTATAAGCCCATTCTATTGCTTTTTGATTCTATTCTCACTTTCTAGAATCCAAATTACAAAATGCCAATTCTAGATTTTTATAGATCATTGTAAACTCCGAAGCTGGCTATTTGATATGAAATTACAGATTGTTGATAAGAATGACAAAAATGTAAGCACTTAATTAGGGACTATTGGAGGCTTGGATTGAGGATGAAAATACTGATGATTGGGTTTTTTACGAACTCATTTCTACACTACTAGAGTTCATTAAACATTAGTTTTGAGTTATCCTATTTAAGATGTATGATCAAGTGAATAATGGTCTTAACTTTGGACAGGGTCCTTAGACATCCATGCAGGTTGCTTATCAACAATGTCCACAAGCTCTATCTCTTTCCCTTCATTTCTGGCAAAGCCCTCCACCACCACATGTCCAATATGCTCTTACTGCTAGCCTTGATCACAATGGTCTACCAGGTCATCATGCCTATCTATACCGACTGCCAGTCATATCTTTAATAGTTCCTCAGAATCCTAGTTTTCAAGTTCCACCTACTATAACATAAAACACAAGTTAATCTTATGTGACTTATCCTCCTCCTCTACCACATGGGAACAACATGATGCCTCATACATTCTCTAGTGTTGGATAAAATTCACATTATTCTTTAAATTTGGGGTCCTAAAATCATCATATTCGGCCATCATTACCATTTCCTCCTTATCGTCTCCTTCACCAAGAAGCATCATAGGCTCTGGTACCACCAACTCTATTGCCACCTCTAGTACCCTTATGACCTTCCATCACTGTCATCATTCCTATCCCCTATTCCCTCCCCCACCCCTTACACCTCTTATAATTTCTAACACTGTAAGCAATACCAATACCAATTTGGACGTCAGAAGTATCAGTGTAGTTTTGGATCTTCCTCGGCCTCCACCTTTACCAATCCAAGAAAAAGAACTATTTAGAAGATTAAGGCTTTATGTCAACTTATTGTTGGAAATGGTCCTGATATTGAAGATAAGACTCATCAAAATGAATTTAAGAATCTTGAGTATACATTTTTGTTTGGAGGTGATCCAAGAACTAAAGTAGCAAATACTTATGAGTATTTCCTATGGATAAAGAAGAAGTATAGTTTGGGGCCTAGAGGGCATAATGAGAGGAGTGAATCATAGTTAAGGCTTCTAGCAATTGACTGTTCTAAGAAACATGATCATCTAAACATTACACTTGAATGTAGTTTAGTTTATGACCCTGACATGGAGATGGAAGACGATATCACACTTTCTGACAAGGACCAGGGGTGGAATCCTATAATTGAAGGTCTAAATCAATAGCATGATGGGGTTGATGGAAAGTCAATCATGAATGAGTAGAGACTCTAGCCCTAGAGTTCTATAGAAAATAACCCTATAAGTCTTAAAAAAAATGGTTAAGTTCTCCTTAGGCACTATTTTGGACCAATCTACAACCCCCCAGTTGATGATGGCAAAATATACTGCTTCCATTCCTGTTCAAGACATTAATCCTAATAGAGATTCTAGTCAACTTATAAGGGGTGGTAGCCCAATAAGGCTTCTACAGACCAAAGTGCAATAGATGTGAGAGTTACAAATCTAACAGGCACATTTGCCTTCCACTTGATCCAGCTTTTAGGGAATATTACTATTATGTATGAAGTTGCATGACAAGTTTTTGTAGTATTTGTTCCTATGGTTGCCACTTGCATATGGTACTAGCAATACTACTTAGCAGTAGGAAGAGAATTGTCATGATTGGTTGGTATATGTGAGGCTCTAGTTATATAACATTTTTCTGAAACCATTTCAAGATTAATGACTATCCGAAGCTTTGACCAAGAGCTAAAATTTCAAGACACAAATATGAATCTGATAGATAAATATTCTCAACCCAAGTTGTACAATATTGGTGCAATAGAATAGTTGTGCTTTTGATTGGATAAGTTACCATCTATCCTATTTGCCTTCTATTTTGTTTTCTTGATATCATTCCCAAGTACTATCATTATTCCTAGCATTGCTAGTTTGGTTATAACATGTGGGCCTAATTTAAACAATCTACAATCTTAGTTTATTTGGCATTTTTGCAACTTGGAGAATAAAATTATATTAGTGGAAGACGATCTTCAGTACACCAGCATCCTAAGTGAGCCCCCTTTTGCAATTAAAGAGAACCGACCAACACATCATTGTCATCATTTGGAGATGTTCATATACAAGATTTATAAATTCATTATGTTCCTCACTTGTCTTTTGTTTTGCGAGGTCTTACATGTACCTTTAATGCTGGAGCAAAGATTGGCATTATTGGGAGAATAGGTAGTGGAAAATCAACCCTAGTTCAATCACTTTTTTTTTTGTCTTATTTAGTGAATTGCTAGCCAAATACTGATAGATAGCAACCTGTTGCCAACATAAACATATATCTAATAAGACTCCATGACTTAACATCTAGACTAAGTATTATTCCTCAAGATCCAATTATGTTTGAAGGGATAATAAGAAACAACCTAGACCTACTGGAAGAGTACTTTAGTGAACAAATTTATGAGGCTTTAGATATATGCTTGCTTGGAGATGAAGAAAGAAAGAAGGAAAGCCTGAATCCATTGTGATTGAGAATGGAGAGAATTAGAGTATGGGATAGAGGTAGTTAGTCTGCCTTGGTCGCCTTTTACTAGAGAAAAGCAAGATCTTGTTTCTTGATGAAGCTACTACTTCATTTGATATATCCATTGATAATATTATTCAGCAAACCTTAAAGCAATATTTTTCAAGTTGTATAGTTATTACCAATGCTCATAGAATTACTTCAATTCTTAATAGTGACATGGTTTTATTTTTGAATCCAGGTAATCAAGATTGTTAACTCCTAGCCAAAAAAAAAAAAAATCTATGACAAACAGGACTAGGGATGGATATATTAAACATAATCTTGAAAATTAGGCTTCTATTAATTTTCCTGCTTATAATGAAGCTTTCCATAGAAAAGATAGCTTACGTGGTGCTAGTGTTAACTTTGGTACTAAGAGCAGTAATGCTAAATGGAAAGACAATAAAACCTTAAAGTTGGAATCAAATCCTAAGAAAGTAAATGAATCTTGAAGATTGGCCAGACATGGTCATACAGATAATGACTCTAATGATTCTCACAATCATTGGACAAGAAGACAAAAGAAAATAGATAGAAGTCAGAGTCATAGCCGATCTCCTCTGGGTAGGAAGAAAAGGAGCCCCAGGAAAAGAAAGGTTAATAGAAGCTGATCTCACAGCCAGTCTCCTTACAACTAAAGAAACATCAATAGATCTCCTATCTTTGGATGATTGGGTGAATTCAGCCATGAGAAAATGAAAAAGGATAAAGGAGAATATTTTGACTTCCTTTGAGGGAGGTGTTATCATGGAGCATCCTATTAGTACATGCACCATGAACCTGATAAGGATGTTAGTTCAAAGCGCCATAAGAGTAGGCATGATCTAGAAGCCTCTTCTCATTCAAACAAAAAAAATCTAGGTTTTATAAAGGCCAGAAGAACATTTTTACTGAAGTCAAATATCAACAGTGCAGGGGAGTCAGGAGTCAGGTGGCACAATTATGTCAAAATATAAGTGGCTTAGGAAGTAAAGGAAAGAAAAGATGTTCCTATTGAAAATATTACTATTTCAGATAATAATGGTCAACCAGAGGGAAGTCATTCAAGTAAATCTGAAATTTTCAAAAAGGTTGTTCATAAATTGCAAGAAACTTTAGTACTTGGGGAGGAGCCCCAGACTACCATCCTTGACAATGCAAGTTTTCATAAAGTAATAAATTTTCACCAATAACTCTTAGTTAATGGTTTCCCCTCTGATACTATACCAAATGGTGATGCCTAGAAACCATCTGATGGTACTCCTCAGGATGTTATTCCATCAAAATATGGTTTATCATCTGATCAATTAAAGTCCAATGCTTTAGTTGAGTTGGATTGTCATCTAACTTATGAAGAATGTCCCGTAGTGATAGTTGATCGGCAAATCAAAAAACTATGCCCTAAAGAATATCTTTCTGTAAAGGTCCTATGGGACCCCATTTGTTCAAATAACTTATTGGTATGGAGCTTCTCTTCTTATTCCTTTGGAACCTTATTTTCAATAGATAACCAAATACTTCATTTTGATCTTGTATAACTATGCTTTTAGAATTCAAGGATGAATTCTTTTGATAGGGAGAAAGTTTGTAACTTCTTAGAGAAAAGAAACTAAGAAAATAAATAAAAAAAATCTAGTGGACTAAGATGGAAATTTTAAAATTTTGTTGTGGTCAAAGCATGAATTTTCCTTTTTCCAATGGACTATATTGGATGTGTTGAAAATTCGTTGATGCCAAAGCATGATGTTTTTCCCCTTTCACTTTTTCTTTATTGATGATCCCAGTAAAAGAATTAAATTGTGGAAAATTTACATATCTTACCCTTTTCTTGTTAAGGAATTTATGTACACCTTTATCAAATTTAATGTTTCTTTTGATGAGATATGCAGAAAATTGATAACTAGTAAGTGTGAAGATAGTGAAGATTAAAGATTAATAGCAAGAGCAAGTAAAATGTAAGTGAAGAAAGAGAAGTTGAAGACACTGATTTTTAAAATGGTTCAACTTGAATTGAAACCGCTATTCAAGTCTACTCCACTTGATCTTTCTCAACTAAAAGACCTCTTGAACTAAAACCAAAAACTATCAAGATTACCAGGCTCCTGAATTACCAGTTTTACAATAAACATACAAGAATTTACATAGGCTTTTTACTAACCTAGAAGAATTGGAACAGGCTCTTCTAAACCTATACAGATTTCTAAATCTTAGAAATCTCAAATAAAAAAGACATAGAGTGAGAAGGGATTGAAGAATACAATACTATTGTTTGAGATGAAAATCTCAAACAAACTAAGATAAACTCAAGTGATCTTTAATCCAGAACTCTTGTAGAAATCTCTAAAGTTTTGATAAGGTAGAGAGAAAAACATTTTCAGCTCTTTTTCTAATGATTTCACACTGAATTATGAAGAAAAACTGTGAAGGATCATTTATATAGGGAAGGCCATTAAGCTTGAATAACTACTATAACCGTCTGTAATATAATAATTAAGTTTTAGTTGTTACATCAATTGTTGCATCGATTATAGGTGGTTACAACTAAATAATCAATATGGCAATCAAAGTGTAGTCTGTTATTCATAGTCTTCGCATCCATTACTGCATCAAAATAGCTATTTTTCCCAACCTTTAGTAAAACAGTTTGTATTTCATGCATCGATTGCAACTTCAATTATGATATAAATTTTTCATATGCTCTTCAATGCATCGATGGGGTAATTGATTCATGATGTTAAAACAGTTTTATAAAATCTTGTTTTCTTTAAGTGATTTTTCTACCTCATTATTTAGTTAAAAGTATTTATATAAAATATCATTTGAACTTATTTACAAAAGATCCTGCTAAAAAATAAACCCCAAAAACTAATCTTGAATCTTGAATCAAATATATTTGAACCTACAAAACAAGTCAAAAACACTAAAGCATATTGTTAGATAAAATTGTTTTTCAACATTGAAACTAAGGAAAATATGTAGCTTAGAGTAATTTAGGCTAACATTTATCAACACAAACCCCCTCCAAAATTTTCTTTTATTTTTTCCTGAAACCCCAGCCCCTTCTTGATACTCTATAGCTCTTGATCCCCTTTTTCTTTTTCATCCCTTGCTTCTTTAGCCATCCCTCCACTGCAATCAAATTTTTCTTCTTCTTTCTTAGCCTAGTCTTCCTCCCTTTTCAATTGGATCATGAAGTGGCCTCTATCTCAGTTGGAGTTAATCACAACAAGGCACCTCCAGCTTCATTCTTCCTCCTCCAGTAGCTTTCTATTTGGGTCAAGGCTTTGAACTTGACTATTCTATCTAGAAGCTACCTTGCTTGATCTCCCCTATTTTATGTAGCTCTAGTTATTGTTTTATCACTAGGGTTCATGCAGTGCTACCATCCTCTTCTTTTAACTGCCACCGATCAACCATGTAGCTACTTTGTTTCAACTCATCTCCGTCCCCTTAACTCTATGAAAATAGAGTTATCTTGAATTGTTAAAGTTTGAGAGTGATTTTTGTAAATTAACCTTTATTATTAGTTATTTTTGTTATTTTTTTCTAAAGTGGTTTTATGGTTTTATTT
>JANHAO010014697.1:0-15187 GCA_026873985.1 Saraca asoca
GAGTCCAAAACGTACAGTTGGGCTTGTAGGAGGTCTCCTACGGGCGATCTTCTACGCCGGTCACGGACCTGGGAATTGGGTCGTGTATACAGGAAGGCCAATCCTTAGACATATTTAGACTGGGAAAGTCCCTATAGAAATATAGATACCTTGTAAGCACATTCAATACTCAGCAGATAGATTGAGGAATAGTACTATCGTAGACATAAGGGTCAACAATTAACTTTAGCTGAATCACGTTAAAAACTTTTGGTGTCTCTCCTCCCTATTCTTCTTCTCACCTTCTCTCTTACTATCTCTCTTTCATTATTCACATTCGCCATATTGCAATTTAAAGGTTTATTGAACTTTACCGATTGACCAAATTTTGTCATCAACAATATGTGTAATACTTCAAAAAAATGGCAAATGTTGATTTAGGGACTGAAGTGAAAAAGTTTAAAATTTTGCTAGAGTCAGATTATAATTTCCCTTTTTCCAAAAGGATCTATTCGAAATCGGTGAAAAGACCATAGGGTTAAATCACAATTTGCCCCATTTTCTTTTATGTATGTATTTTTTTCTAGGCCAACTTCTCCCTTCAGTGTGATCTCTCTCTAGTTTTCTTGAAGCTTCTCTCGGTTACTACAACTCTTTCGATGATTTTCTTCCAATCATCTTCGTCTGACTTTGTCAGGCCAGTTTTCAGCCTCCAGTTATATTCTCTCCTATTTTTCAGTGCTTCCTCTGGTGGCTTGGTGCTTGAAGTTGCCAAAACTTCCTTATTCGACTGCTACACTTTGGCGACCCTTTCTTCTTCAACTCGATGAGTTGTGGCAAGCTCCGACCACTGTCAACCTTCCCTTCTCTTCTCTGAGATCTTCCTAGCAACAGATCAGCTCAGTAATAACTTATCTTCTCTCCTTCAGTGTTGTATGACCAAGCCGTGGATCAGCCTACTGGTGATGATCTAGCCAATGACGAGCTCCCCACTTACACTTTAGAAGGTGGTGAGTAATCTTAGAATAAAAAATTTATTTTATAACTTACTTACATCAACTTTCCAAGTAGATTTAGTTTAAACTCTTATTTTTAAAGTTAAAGAAAGTTGGAATTTTTTGTGTGGGTTTGCTTTAGATAAATTACTTTCAACGAATCAAGCATGCCAACGTCAGATCTTTGGGGATTTTACTGAAAAATCCAACTAGGTTGAGCAGCTTGATTTTCTAAGTTAGTCGATTGAGCTCTTCAAAGAGTTTCTAAGGTGAATTGACAATCCTCCTCACTTATTGATCCCGTTTGTAAATATAAAATAATTTTATTATATGAAATATTATTAATCTTTTTTAAATAATAGGATTTCCCTGTATACGAAAGTGGTTTTGAATGTATATTTACATGTTGTTTGTATACATGAAATAGTTTGCTATGATAAAAATTATGCATTTTCATCTTGCCTTATATTATTGGAATTGGCGTTACTATTTTTCTATATGATAAATGGATATGAAAATGCTTTGGTACATTTATGTATGTTTGATAAACATTGCTTACCTGAACAAAGATTTTTATATATTGTGATATAAAAATATTATTGTTTTGAGATGTATGCTACTTAATATGTTAAACTAATTGATTTGAGATACTGAATCCACTGGAGAATTCATTGGGAACCCATGAGTACACTTGTGAATATGTGATGGAGAGATAAGGTGGGACAGGAATGATTTTATGGTGCATGAGAACCCGACAAACGTGTTAGTTAGATCATGATCACATTGTGGTGGTTCCCTCTTGGAGTTATCCTTTAGGATTGCAGTCATTTATTTTGCCATATTGAGTATTAATTACTTTGAAAATCTTTATTGACTTTCTTTTATATTACGTAATGATGAGTATATTCTCAATGTAGCATATTTTGATACTTATTATTATCTTGTTGAATATTATGTTTTCAATTACTTGATTTCCTTGTGGATGGATAGTTTTCAAATTTATTTGGAGACTATGGCTGTTGAATAGATAAGCATATCTTCACAGCTATATTTAAATATATATATATATATATACTTTTAAGCATGATTTTTAAATGGAGTTTTTAGGTGATCATAGAATTGTTTACTCACAGAGTTTTTATGAAACTCACCCTCTTCTTTTCTATGTTTTTTAGAGCTCAAGAATTCTTCTACAGCTCCTCCACCTTACACTGGTATGGAATCTACTCTTGAATTAAGTGGATCGTTCCTACGGAGTATAAAGATATATAAATGGTGAAAAATCAATGGCAATTGGTAGGATTTATATATGCATGTACTGTGATTGTTGAGTGCCCAGTAGGATATAAATTGTGTAATATGGGCCATTGTGTTTGTTGTAATATTATATAAGTTGTGGTGGGTGTGTAACCCTTTTATTGTTGAATAGGCCTTAAGGCCAAGTGTCCAGAAAGTAGAGGAAATTCTGTTAGATTTTTATTAACATTTAATATATAAATATTTCATCGTGGATTAATGAAATAGTGAGTCATCGGTATGTTACTTGCATTGTAAGGTTTATAGAGGGTTTCCTAATGATGATCTTTTATAGGGTTTCCTAATGGTGACCTTCTATACCGGTCACGCTCCATGGATCAGAGTGTGACAATTTGATGTAAGATCTTTAATGCTACATCACACCTGTCTAAGTGATATCTCTAAAGAAGGGATAGAGTGATTGATAAAAGAAGAGATCACTTATGACCTAGATGTATCTATTTTGATGTGTATATTGATTGTATCAAAGAAGACACACCAGCTAGAGTTAGAAACTGAAAAAGGACGAAAAGGTTGGATGTACTAGAGTTAATTCACAATAATGTAATTGGATTGATTACACTAAGCACTACGAGTGGATATTAATATTTAACATTCATTGGTGATTGATCAAATTTTTGTTAGATGGAAATATCCACTGAAAAATTAGAATGCTTAAATTCTTTTAGGACTTTTAAAGTTGAGATTGAACTTAAAATGAAACAAAAAAAAAACAAGTGCACTAGTTCTAATAAAAGTGGTGAATGCTATAGAGATTCAATGGAACTAATGGAAATTTTGATTCTTTTGTGCGATATGTCCAAGATTGTGATTTTTTTAGGCTAGTAACCTTATACATGAAATGCCTATTGATCAAATGCATGTTGGCACATTCTATTTTTCTAATGCCTCAATAAATAAAAATAAGAAAATAGAAATAAAATATATTTTCCTATGGACTAAAGTAAAGATTCAAAAATATCGTTGGGACCAAAATGAAATTATTCTTTTTGGAAAAGGACCTTGTTGAAGCTTTTGTTTAGTCAATGGGGTCAAAACATAAATTTCCCATTCTAGCTTTATAATATATAACTTCAGTTGGCTTCTCTTTCTTCACACACGAGTTTTCTCAAAGATTTTTCTATGAACCAATGTTCATCTTTCTCCGACAACATTCCTCCTCCTCCGGTGAGCTCTGACGAACTTCCTATCCCTTCTCTCCTTTTTTCAGCGTCTCTTTTTCCTTGGTGACCTTTTCCAACTGAAAACCCCATTGGCTACTGCTTTCTCCAATGGCTGGCAATTTCTATTCATCGACATTTTTCCATCCTATGAGCTTGCGCCGTCCTCCCTCTTCTGATCAGTGAACTCTGGCGTCGGTCCTTCCTTCTTCCAGCCTTACAGCAGGCCTTTGATGTCGACTCAGCTTATGACAGTTTCTTTCTTCCTTTTTTAGCTAGTTTGGCCAGCAGCTTGCTCAGGCTCACTAGCGGCATCTCAGCTCCGGTCGAGCTGGTTACTTACACTTGGGATTTTGATGAGCAATCCTAAAATAAAAGATTTATTTTATAGCAATTCTACAGTTAATTTCCAAGAAATTTCTCTTGAAACCCACTATGAGTAATTAAAATATTCTTATTATTTTGTACTGTCTTGCTTCAGAGAAGCTTCCAGTGAAGGTTTGAGCACATTAACACTAACAAATTTGGAGTTCTAGCTGATTTTCCCCAAGTAGGTGACTTTGGCTATCTAATCTTAAAAGTTTAGCTGTTGAAATATAATATTAGTGTTGAATGGCATACTTAGCTAGAAGATCTGCAACCTAGGCTTAAATACTAATTTTAACATCAATTATTTCTAATTAGGTTAATTGGCTTGATTTCTCCAAGTGAGCTGACATAGCATCTTGAGTGATAATTAGATCATTCTAGGGAGTCTTTTAGGTGAGTGGATAATCCTCCTTACTTATTAAATCTCGTTTCCATAATAAGGTTGTTGTATGAAATATTATGGTTTATTTTGCTAAATGATTCTAGTTTGCTGAATGATTTGATTTGGAAGTTAGTTTTCCTTGGAAACTTTACGGTATGTTGTGTATATACATAGAAATTTATTTGATGTGATGAAATTATGCTTTAATTATTTTCAGCATATTGTTATTTCAAATGGTAAATAAATTAAGGTTCGAGATCCATTGAAAATCCTTTAGTAATCCGACGGTGATTGTATGGAGAAATAAGGGTAGGCTGTCGAATATATAAATATTTAGCATAAGACTTGATCTGGGGGAGGAATAATAGTGAGCTATCAAATATATAAGTATTTGGCATACGGATTTGCTTGGGATAATTATGCCGTTGTGATTACCATCAGGAATTTTCCTTGGATTCTAGTTGAGTGTATGGTTAAATGCATATTAAGTCTTCTTTTGTCTTGTTATGCATATATTTATATTTATATATATGACTTTTTATGGGATTATCTACTCATTGGGTTTATATGAAACTCACTCCTCTCTTTCCATGTTTTTCAAAGCCCCAAGATTCTCCCTCTGTCCCTCCACCTTACCCGAATACAGGATTTACTCTTTGAGTGAGTAGGTCACTTCTTTAGAGCATACAGGTATACAAATGGTAGAGTTAATGGCAGTTGGTAGGAATGCATTGTACATGTACGTGTTGGCTAGATGCCCAGAAGGACAAAGATTGTTTAGCCTGGGCCACCACCTTATTTTGTTATGTTGTTGTACAAGTTATTTTAGGCACGTAACCCTTTTTTATGTATGTTGGCATTATGCCAGATGTTCAAAAAATAGGGAAAATTCTATCAGATTTTTAGTAGACTTGTTATGTAAATATTTAAATATGATTTTATAAAAATTGTGAATATTCAGTATAATTTATATTGTCAGGCTTGTAGGAGGATTTACCAGTGACCTTTTATGCTGGTCACGTTCCATAGGTTAGGGCGTGACAATTTTACCAGACTTTTATAAGGCAATGCTTTAAATACCATGGTGTATATACTAAATTAAGTCTTCAACAAGTTTGTACCTAAAACCTTGTATGAATTATTGCATAGGAAAAACCTAGTATTAGACATTTTCATTTTTTAGATTGCACAGTTAAATTGAAACCATATAATTCATTTCCCAGGGAATTTAATCCAAAAACTATCAAGGGTAACATTGAATATAGTAATAGCTACAAAAGTTGTAGATCTTATTGTTTGATCCACACCACCAGGGTAACAGAAACACCTCATTCTATTTATTTTAAGGACTAGTTAGACAATAGGAGTAGAAAATCATGTAATATCTTTCTCAAGGAGGTACAATTTGTTATTCCACTAGCACCGATGCTATTTGAAACAAACCGAATTGATCAAGAAAATGATCCAATGTATATGGCAAAACTAACATTAGAAGTTAGAAAGCTTAATGTTTCACTGCTAATAGAAAATAGCCTAGTTTTGTAAATGCAATACTTTTAAGGAAATCCCAAATGATTCACAGATAAGAAATTACTAATGACTATCTGGTATACTAACAAAAATATAAATTTGACATCAAAGATGATAATGATGTCACCAATTTTCAAAAAGCTATTTCAAGTTCTAATCTTTAGAATGGATAAAGGCTGTGAATGATGGATTGCTTTGATGCTTGAGAACGATGTGTGAGGTCATATAAAGTTACTTATTAGTTGCAAGCCTATTAGATGCAAAAGGGTCTTTAAAACCAAAAAGGATACTCAAGGGATGGTTGGGAGATTTAAGGCCATATTAGTGGCAAATGACCAAATTTAGAAAACAGGCATTGATTATAGAAAAATTTCTTATTTATTTTAATTAAAGACTCTTTTTTTTAGTTGTTACGATACTGGTAACTCATTTTAACTTAGAGCTTCACTAGATTGATTTGAAGATGGCTTTCTTGAATGATGATTAGCTAGGTACTATTTGTGCGAACCAACTAGATAGTTTCCAACAGAAGATTAAAAAATACTTAGTGTGTAAATTGAAAAGATTCATTTATATGATTTGAATAAAGTACCTAGACAATAGTGTCTTAAGGTTTTTAAGATTGTTACTTCTCTTGGTTCAAGGAGAATGATATAGATCTATGTATCTATTTTAAGTTAGGTACAGACATATTTATGAATCTAGTTTTTTATGTTGATGATGTTCTCATTGAAAATAATGATTTAAGCCTTGTGAATGAGACAAAGCATATACTATCTACATGTTTTATATATAAAGAATCTTGGTGATGCCATGTTTTGTTGCTAGGCATATAGATCCACCATGACAAATCCTGAAGTCTTCTTAACTTGTCTCAAGAATTGCACATGAAAAGGCACTTAGGTGGTTCATTGGGTTTTATGTGCTCTTTGAGTATTGCACCCTTTCAAAGAGTTGAGATTATTTTTAAAGCCCAGTATCCTCAAAATAATGTAAAGATCAAATATACAAAGTAGGTCCCTTATGTTTCTGTTGTTGATAGCCTGTTATATGCTAAAATATGTACTCATATTGATATTACTTATGTGTTTAGTGTGCTTAGGAAATACTTGAGTGATCCTAATAAGAAATATTTGCCTACTAAAAAGAAAGTTATAGAGTACCCAAAAGGTACAAAGAAATTTGTGTTGACTTATTGCAGATTAGTAATTTTATTGTTACAAGCTACTTTAACTCTAATTTTGTGAATTATCCATACAACAAGAAGTTAATATCCAAATACATCGTTACAATGACAAGAAGAACTGTACCACAGAAACTATCAAGCAGTCAATTATAACAACCTCTACTATAGAGACAGAGTGTGTCCATGTTGTGAAGCCCCTTATAAGGTTACTTGGTTGAGGAATATAATATCTAGATTTAAAGTTGTAGTAAGTATTTCTTGAACCTTAACCATATATTACAACAATGATGCAACAATGAAATTCTTTCACAATAATAGTGAAAGTACTATCCATACAAAATATGTTAATATTAAGTATCAATTTATTAAAAAGAGAAGATACACAAGCATTATACATGTTTTCATGAATCGTATGCTTGCAGATCCTTTAACCAAAGGTTTAAGTGTAAAATTGTTTGTGAACAAGCGACTAAAATGAATTTGGTTAAGCCTTTCTTTTGGTATTCAGGGTTGGTGAAAGTTTCATGTTTCTTATTAAAATGATAAACCATTATTATTGTTATCTCGAGATTAATGAAATATTTTTAATGATATTATCATATGTTTCATATATATGTATATATGACGTTATTGATTGTACACATTTATTTTATAGCATATCGATGGAGACATTTAGACTCTGTCTCATCATGGTAATGAGATTCATTGATTCCCATTTTAGTATTTTGAGCTTATGCATGGATCATTTTGTAAAAATATACATATAATCACATTTTTATATATATGTATAGTTATTCACACATTCCACATGATATTTTGGTCATTGGATTATAAGTATTCAAGAAGTATATGACATTAGCATCTCTATCAAATATGATGATTTGCATTATTGGGCACTTATGTTGGACCCATGGTTATAATTGTATCATGATTTTTGTTGGCATTTATTGTTATGGTAATAAATTGTAATCCGATTTATTGTTTATTAAACTATATAATCTAAGTAAGAGATTGTTAGAATTTCCTATACTGGACTACTATAATTTAATGTTACGTTTAAATTGAATTATTAGAATGTCATAATAATATTATAAAATAAGCCAATTAAAGTTGACACCTAGACCAATAGTGGATTTTAATGGCATGAGTCTTGTAACTAAGCCAATGATGATGGGCCAGTTGAGTTAATAGGTTACAGCAAGGTAGGTTCCTAATTTCACTCTAGATAGACTTGTAGTCATCCCACTGAGGATATATAATAGTTTTATCCCTTTTCTACTAAGGCATGTGAGGAATGTACATGTTATAAAGAATTTGCTTTAATAGATTTACATTGAAATATCATGTAGTTATATTATTTGTGAATTTATTATATTTTATAAATTTAGATACTCTGTGACATAACGTACAGATTTGATTATTGGCTATTATTTTCTCCCAATTCTAACAAACTATGCTTCCAAATCAATTCACCTCTCCCAACTTTAAAACCCGACATTATATCCCTTTGAAGTTTTGGCTTAATTAATTTTGTTATTTCTACTATTATTTTTATGGAAATTTATTCTATCCAAATCATATTATTTTTTATACCAAAATAAACTAAGAATTTAAGAGACAAAATGGAGTTCACTATCTCTTACGCTAGAAGCACTTCAAGCATTATGGGAGGAATTCAAACCATACGCTCGTGCCAATGAGGAAATCCATATTTGTTGACAATAAATGTAGGTTTACCATTAGTATAATAAAATAATTCAAAGTTATGAGGTCATAATAAGGAAAATCAAACAAGTTTGTAATAATCATACTTAACCCTTGTTGAAATAACAGCAAAACTTTATATATATAGAAAAGTTTCTTCAAGATAGCATTAATGGGTATTATGCAATGAATCAAATTTCTGATTTTGTCCCAACAGAGTGCAATTTTTAGCGTCTAATATGTAGTTTTGTAAATATATCTATATATATATATATATATGATGTCAACAAGAAGACATATATTTGCCTTATCTTAAATCTTAACCCTTGGCAAAAGAAGAAATACTTATGGCCAAAAGAATAATTAAAACAAGGTAAAAGTTATAGGGAAGTTATCCTCTCGAAATTAGACTTTAACGTATCTTAAAATGAATCTTAAGATTTCTACTAATGATAAAATAAGTCAATTTAAGAGAAATTTTCTAGTTTTTAATCATTCATAATATCCTCAATAAATATGAGTTTCCTCGTTAGAATTAATATATGGTTTGAACTCTTCCTGCTACGCTTGAAGCGATTCTAGTGTGAAATATCGTGAATTCCATTTTGTCTCTAAAATCATAAATATATTCAATTGTAAAAGATAATATAGTTTAGATAAAAGAAATTTCTCTAAAAAATAACAATAAAAATAATGAAATCAATTAAATCAAAATTTCAAGAGAGTATGATATCAAAATTTAAAATTAAAGAGGTAAATTAATTTGAAATCATAATTTATAGAAGTATAGTGTATTTTTCCCCATATTATTATTATTATTATTATTATTATTATTATTATTATTATTATTATTATTATTATTATTATTATTATTATGTCTTTCTCTTACTTCATAAATAAAATTTCTTACATCCTAAGAAATTAAACATGACATTTTCTTATTGTGATTTTCCTTTTTTTTCAAGTCAAATTTTTTATTTTGTTGACTAAGAAATTACCCATGACAACACAGAGATAAGCTTTGTTGTGAGTAGGTTGGAATTAATTAGGAGTGACACTTGTGCTAAACAGCTTGACTACTTGCTTTGACTGGATTCTATAATTGTCCATTTCGATTGATGACTCGCTTATATCAAATTCAAACAAAAAAAAAACAATTTGTTTAGACAAATAAATTGAACAAATTATTTTATTTGATTTATTTAATTCACTGACAGTTTAATTATAATTGATAATATAATATATAATTAAATTTTAATTTAATTTTACAATTTTATATTTATAACCATATTAAATATTATGATTTTTTAAAAAAATATATACTTTTATTTTTGTTTAGTTAAGTCTGATAGTCCAATTGAAGTAAAATTTAAGTTGAGCTCAAATTTAAACTTTCAATTTATTAAAATTTACAAGACTTGTTGATTTTTATCTCGTTAAATTCAATTGAACTTAAACTAAAATATTAACACTAATTTAAATTTGAACACTATTCTATTTTAATTAAACTATGCTTGATAATGTTAAAATTTGACTCAACTCAACTTGGTTCTACCCTTAATTAGAATTATGTAGAAAAAAGTAATATGTTAAATCAAAATTCACTGATATTGTAATTTTATTTAAAATTGGTATGAAAAAAATGATGTCATTAAATAAAAATATTAATTATGTCAGCAATGGTTTTGTATAATTAGGGTTTCTATGCAAAATTTTAAAGCTGACAGAGGATAAATTTAATCACTTCAAAATTGAAGATTTTTTTTTCCATTTTTACAAGTTTCCCAATTAAAATAAAAAACTGGAAATAGGCAGCTCTTGCCAATTAAGTCTTGAGTGTGTGGGCCTTGTGGTTGGCAGCATTATTCTGGGTTTTGCTTCTATTTTAGCCAGGCATGGGCCGAATTGCCTAAGCAGTCGGTTCTCATTACTCGGCCTAAGAAGTAAAAGATAGCCCAAAAGATCCAAAAAGGCTAATATAGTTAGCGAGGCCCAACAAAATGGGACCACAGCTTCTTCAGTTGGCTAAAAGAAAAAGTACGGAGAGGCTATAGCCTAAAATAAGATACCGCTTCGTCTTTTTGAAATTCCGTAAAAGATGTAGCAATTTGAATGATCATTGTAGCTTCGGATTGAGATAGTCACTTTCAACCTTCAATTCACTTGGCAGACTTCAGATACCATATGTCTCTTTTGAAAATTTTCTCATTCCTATCTATTTATTTTTAAAATAATTTACAAATCAATGCGCAAGTTTTTCCCACGTGTCATTTACAAATAAGTTTTTTATTAAATTTTCAAATAAATTACTTCTATATATGACAAAATGAAAAATTTTAAAAATGCAATAATAGAAATGAGAAATCATTTAATATTCACAACTATTTTAAATGTTAGTGGAAATAGTTGAATTTTTCTTCTATTTTTTATTTTCCAGGCAGCACAAAATTTTAAGTTCTGACTTGTGACCCTGCCATTTAAATCTCACGAATTAATTTACATAAATATTATTAGCGCAATATGAAGGTAAGAAATAAATAAATCATAAATACTGGTGTCTCATCATGCAAACTAATTAAATATTTATTCCTATGGGGGACTTTTGTGTTGACGGTTAGCACGTCTCATTTTTTAATTAAAATAATAAATAATTGAAATTTGATAGAAACTTCCTGCCATAATAAAATATTTTACTTAAGTTCCTGGCGGCTCTTGCATTAATAATTAAATATTTTACTTAAGCTCATGGTAGCTCTTACTTAATTTATATTCCATAAGGATAACTTTTACTTAAGTTCATGGCAGCTCTTACATTAATAATTAAATTGAAATTGAATAAAAGAATCAAAATTAAACTGAATAAAATATTTGAAAAAATTAAAATTAAATATTTTAAATTATAAAAATTAAAATAACGTAATTTATATTCCATAAGGATAATTTTTAAATGAATAAAGAATAGTGTCCGAACAATGTCCTTGCCAGGAAGAAATCCTTTTGTCCCCATCCGATGGACGTTTCAATTCAAACACTTGAATATATTCTTGTTCGTCTTGTTTCTCTTGTTTTATAAGGCTGTCAATTTTCAAGTCAAAGCACTCACAACCACTAGTTTCAAAGTTTCCGTCAATCAACTCAGTACATTCCACTTTTGATTGTTCTCTTTCTGTCAAATTCCAACTTTCACTGCTTCCATTTTTTTATTATTATTGACCCCTCTATTTTTATTTTATTCCAATCGGTACCAAACTAATCATCGTTAACAAAACAACACGCACTAATCCAATTCTTTTTTCGATTTCTTTGTCGATCTTGTCCCTTTCTCGTATCAAACCATATGCTTTTGGAATCTTAATATCAAATCCGGCGGCCACCCCACATTACAATCTTATGTTATGTCCCCTACGCTATCTTCATCCTTTCATTACACGACATTTGCTATCTATTAAGAAAACTTCGTGATATGATTTAGTTTTAATTAATCATATTTATTTTTTTTTATTTTATCTATTTTGAAATTCCATTTTAAATGCATACAATTTATTATAATTTTTAATTTTTTTTATCTCTGAATACAACTCTATATTAAAAAAATTATAAATTATTTAATATACACACATAATATTTTAAATTTAAATATAAGATATTAAAATAAAAAAATTTTAAAACAACAATAAATACTACCATACCGTGAAGCGGCCGCCACAAGAAAAAAGAAGGAACATTGGTACTTTCCTTAGCTTTGAATTTCTTGTGGCACTCAATTGATTTGATTAAGTTAAACTACAAAGACAAAGCCTGCCTCATTATGATTATGGAAAGATGAGATTTTTATTATAAAGTCAAAAAATAACAAATCCTTCCCAGTTGGCAACTAATGAAGTTGTGGAATTGGTGTGGGAAAAACTATTATTTTTCCTCAGATCAAATAAAAAAAAAGTTTATTAAATAACAAACAGAAATAAAAATATAATTATCCAATGTTTTGGATCTAAGAGTGTTGGACAAGCTAACAGAAATCTGCCATATTGTTAATTGCACGAACGATTCCCCGACCAAAGACACGAGGGACGGATATGAATAGAGATTTCTTAGCGTGAGCCAATCTCAGGATTCACGGGTTTCAATTTTCGATGTTTCAAAAAAATAGAAACCATACCTCAAAAAAAAAAAAAAAGATTTTGTCTTGGTTAGATACGTATTTAAAAATATTATAAAATTTTACGAAAATTTAATATAAAATTACATAATTTTTTATAATAAAAATAGTAGGTACAAATTTTAAGTAAAATAAATAAGTGAAAAATTATAATTTCATTATTTAAAATTGTATATTTTTTCAAAAATTTGTTTACATATGAAAATTATAATTTTTAATAAAAAGATTTGAAATATTTTTTTCAAAATATATATCATTTCTCTATACAATCAGTAATAATTTTAAAAAATATATTTTTTGATTGCAAGTATTAACTATCTAAAAAAATCTTAATTGGGATCATAAAGTAAACATTACGTAGACAACAAATCTTAACTTAAAGGGGCAACAAATTGCGAGTAGGGTTGAAATAGTCAACAAGTTCCTAGTTTTGCGTCCGTTTGAATGTGCAATTTATCGTGTACGGTCCCACGTTCCTCTCTTTTCATTGCGCTGCAACTGCCTGCGATCCGAGGTGCGCAAGTTAATAAAAGATAAATTACATTTTCCTCTCTCAAAATTAGGACTAATTGCGTAAGATTCCTTTCTCGTTTCAAATCCCATGAATCCATCCCTTATATGAATTTGACGTGACTGGATCCCCTTTTATTAGTTGCCTATTAAGAAATTATCTTAAATGATGGCATGTCAAGCAACTTTAACCCTTTACTTGGCAGGATGGAAAAAAAAATAGAGAAAAGAAAATGAGAAGAAAGAAAAAAGAAGGAAAGAAAAGGAAAAGAAAAAAAATTGTAATTTTATTGATTGATAGAAAAGAAAATGAAAAGAAATAAGATGGAAAGAAAATGGAAGTTTGTTAATAGGTTGAAAAGAAAATAAGAAGAAAGAAAAGGAAAAAAAATACTTTTATGACTTAATCCACTTGTAAACTATTGCAATCTTTTGCATTTTTTTTTTTAAATTTTGAAGCAATATTTTACACATTAAATAAGTTCTTATACTAAATTTTATGCCAATAAATTCTAATTGTCCATCACCACAGTATATTGAAAGGTAAATAGCAAATCAATTTTTGGAAAAATAAAAAATGTTTAGATTGTTTAGTTAGTCACTACCTTAAAAAATAAGGGAAATTATAATTCCTAAGAAGTTATACTTTCCACAAAGCATGAGCAGTTATTTATCCAGGCCTTTAGGCAAGTTATACTTTCGGTTCTTTTTTAATAAAACAAAATACAAAATTATCTTTATAAAATTCAAATGACTCCTTAATAATTTGTTTGGATAAAGAGGAATTATATAACCAACAAAAATGAAAAAATAACTCTTCTTTCATTTGCTTCATTTTGCTTACTCTCACAAGTTATTAGAGTAAAATACTAGTTGTATAGTCCTCTCTTTTACAAAACCAAAGCCAAAAAAGAGAGGCACATAGCACAACTTATTTAAAGCTATCTCCTAGTGCATTTTTAAGGTGAGGCCATTTTTAAGTTACTAAAATTAATATTGGCAGTAAATTCTTATGCAAGACCATTTTCCTCTATAGTTGACAGTGATACAAATTAGAAGTGCAGAGACTTGAAGATATGATAGATAACATTAATTAGACTATATCTTTACCACTTCACATAAATAAAGCAAAAACCAATATGATTAATAGTTAAAAAGAAAAGGAAGAAAGGGCCAAGATAGATAATTTCTATGCCCAAGACAAAATGACTATCAATTCATCAATCCCTTACCCCAAAATACAGGGCAAAATGGAACAAACAAATTTTGCTTCTCATTTTGTCATTTTACATAAAAATATACGTTGATGAACACTCCTTCATCTGCAGGTCAGCATGATCTACCTTTGAGGCCTTCTAGTCTATAAGGAAAATCTGCTTGATCTTCATACCTCCAGTGTTGATCATTTGACTCAAGCACCTATAACTGCATATGCCCATGTTCTTAAAATTTAGCCAGGGCATGACACCTAAATATTGCATTTTTTTAACCTTCTATGGCATTTCTTGCCTAGTTCAGCATTGCACTTGGGTGGAAGGTGGCCTACCACGAAGAACTTCCTTATCTGTAGAGAATGTGTACTTAGTAAATACAAAGAATAAGTTTCCGCATGTCATATGTTCATTACCAGACTTTAGCATTATGTATGCATGTTTTTTGGTTAATGCAATAATTTAATGCTAATTTATATGATATGAAAAATAGACATTGCAGATTAAATTTGTTGATGATAGCAAGAAAAGATTATAGGAAAAGAAAAAAGGCAACATTTTGCTAGAAAAACTGGCATTACCGAGGCCTTTTTCACCCTTGGGCTTATCATCATGTCCCTTAGTTGAGAATTCAACAGGTATCCAATGGCCAATTTCTTCAGAAAGCACAGCACCTCCAGACTTT
>JANHAO010014698.1:0-15182 GCA_026873985.1 Saraca asoca
ACATTTCTGGTGGCATATATCCTTGTTGGAATGAGCCCATGTGAGGCCTTATGGGCGGATTGGGCCCAACGGCCCATTTCCAACACATTACACATATAAATAAGAGGTTAAAAAATAAAGTCAGGAGAATCGAGAAAAGCACGGATAGCTTAAGCATATAAAAATTTCACACTAAGCTGCTTTAAGGGACAAATCAACTTACTTGAGATGAAGAAGCAACATGGTTAACCAAGAGGATGGAGGAGTTGATCGGGGCCTTCTTATAGAGGTTGCTTTCCTCAACAGACTGGGAAACAAGCTGCATTCTCTTCTTCCTCTTTCTGGTCAAGAATGTGAGCACTATGAGAAAAACATTGTAAAATCTGGATAATTGTGTAGGCTTTTCAAAACATTTCAACTTACAGCATCTGCGAGTTCACAAAGAAGTCTCTTCATTTTCCTATCTTTTATTTCCGATCTTTTTCTAAAGATTTTCTGTTCGTATGTACCAATCATGAGTACAAATTTTTCAACTCTTGATAATATGATGTAATACGTTAGAGAAAAGAAAATAAGAAAATAAATAAAAAGATAATTCGGTTGACTAAAACAAAAATTTTAAAAGTTTTATTGTAGTTATATCATAGTTTTCCCTTTTTTTTGGAAGACCTTAGTAGACCTTAGTGAAGATGTTGAAGTTTTAATGGGACCAAACTGTGCATTCTCGTCTTCCTCTTTCTAGTCAAGAATGTGAGCACCATGAGAAAGACATTGTAAAATCTGGATAATTGTGTAGGCTTTTCAAAACATTTCAACTTACAGCATCTGCGAGTTCACGAAGAAGTCTCTTCGTTTTCCTATCTTTTATTTCCGATCTTTTTCTAAAGATTTTCTGTTCGTATGTACCAATCATGAGTATAAATTTTTCAACTCTTGATAATTTGACGTAATACCTTAGAGAAAAGAAAATAAATAAAAAGATAATTCAATGGACTAAAACAAAAATTTTAAAAGTTTTGTTGTGGCTGTATAGTAATTTTCCCTTTTTCTAGTAGACCTTAGTGAAGATGTTAAAGTTTCAATGGAGCCAAACTGTAATTTTCTCCATTTCCTTTTTGTTTTTCTTTAACCAGGCATTGGCCCTATGTTTTGTTTTATTTTTTTTCCTGGAAAGGATCCCTTGTTCTCGAGCCTCCTTTGCATCAGTCATCTCTTTTCTTCATTTCTCCACCTTCCAATGAGCTTGTGCGCTCTTTCTTCCTCCAACCACCTTTCTAGTTTCTTCCCTTCACCGCTCTAGCTCAACAGCACACCTCTCCCTTCCTCTGGTGCTCTCCAGCCTGAAAATGTGCTGGCTTTTCGGTTGCAATCCAGCTCACTTTGAGCTACCCACAGTTTCTTTAAAGGCTGGTAAGTCTTCTTTTAGTGTTAGAATCATGCTATACAAAGCTTTTCTCAAGTTTTCAAGTTATCTGACACAAAACCCTAACCCCCAAGATGTGTTGCATGTTGAAATTTCTCATTTAATTAGCTCCCGTTAATGCATCCACCGGAGAGTCAAGCACAATGATGCCAATTTTCAATTCAATCCAAAGATTCAAATAGATGGTTTTGCCATTTGATTCTTGAAATTATAACTCTAAATCTGGTAGTCTAATATCAATGTAGAATAAGTGTACTTGATTAAGGGACTTTAAAATTTATGTTTAAAGATTGATTTTAATATTGATCATATCCAACTAAGTAGATTGACTCAAATTCTCAAGTTGGTGGCCTAGCACTTTGTGGAAACTTCTTATGGCATTGATCATTTCTTTTGGGAAAACAAAATTTGATCATTTATGGAGTCCTTAAGGTGAGTGGACCCTATTTACAAAACAAAACAATTTTGTTACCTAGAAAATTACCATTTTTGAGTAAGTTGAATATTGATTTTAGTGTGATTCGAAATTTTTACCATATATTACATAGCTATGAAAATAATTTACCATAATGTATTTATACATTTTATAATGATTACTGTTTATAGAACCTATGATTTCATCTTGCCATGATATTTGATTTTTGATATTTCTAAATGATATGCTACTTAAGATGAATGCCAATGTCTTTTGAACATTGATTTCATGTAATGATTAGAATTATTTCTTATGTTTGGATACATCTGACAGTATAATGCTTTTCGATTGAATATTTGTTTTTGAACTCCTGAATCCATTAGAAATTTCTCAAAAAACCCTTAAATGCACTTGTGATTAGAATATCTGTTGGAGAAATAAGAGAAGAATATCTAAATACCTGATTGGTGTCTAAGGTATATTACAATGATATCTGTTAGGTATGGTTCCCTTTAGAAATTATTCTTTGGATTTCAATAAGATTTTAAAATTTAAGAATTCTTTTGATACTTGAATATGTGTACATTTCAAAGGATTTTAATGATTTATCTTGTGGTATTATCTTGATGAATATTTCTCATTATGTTATACTCTGCTACAAATTTTAATTTGTTGATTACTATGTTTATTGATATGGCTTCTCTAACGAATCAAAACATCTAACTTTATTTTTTATTATTTCCATTAAAATGTTAAGTTTACCTCTATAAATGCATGTTTTACTACCTGGATTTCTGAACATAAATTACAAATTTGAGTTTTGGTTTTTCTATGAGATTATCTGCTCATTGAATTTCTTTTGCCCACCATTCACCTTCACTCATTTGGTTCAGGATTTGCTCCTCGATTGAGTATATCATTTCCTATAGAGCTTAAGGTATATAAATGGTGTAAATGTTGGTAGTTGGCATAGTTGTGATGTGCATATATTTTATCTGAATGTTACCTAATAGGTTATAGACTTGTGTTGTTTGAGCTATTTTAGTTTTTATTTTTTATGTACAAATTATGCATAGGGCGTCTAACCCTTGCCTGTTGTATAGGCCTTGTGTCTGAAAATCTGAAAAATAGAGGAAACTCTGTCAGATTTTTGATAGAAATTAAATGGAAACATCTAATTTATACATTGCTATGGTAGTGGCTTTGATAAAGTCATGTCATATTAAGAATGTTTTTGCATTGTTAGTCTTATAGAAGGTTTCTCAATGGTGACCTTCTACGCCAGTCATGCACTATAGATTGGGGTGTGACAATGTTAGTATTAAAGCATGGTTTAAAGTCTAGGTGTATTATTAGAGGTCTCTAACTGTTAAATTGGGATAGATATACTAAGTTCATGTTAGTGCGTCTAGGAGCATGACATATGAATAAGGATATATTAATTCCCACATCATGAATACGTTGAAAATCTCCGCATTTCCTAAATCTTTCATTCCTACTTATAATCTTGCCTAAACAAATCCTTCTATTTAATAATAGGAATATGCCACCTAGAATTAGATCCTTAACTCACCTTAGACATTGATAAGAAGAAGCATTCGAAAGAGCTTCTCACAAATTGTCTTTTTCACCATCACTACCTGTTGTATACGAAAATGGACCCTGAAGGAAGTAATGGACTCAAGCTCGCCGTAAGACAGAGACTATCGGGTTTGGCAAGAGCTCGCTGGCCCCTTTTGTAATAGCCCTGAGCTCGCCACCTCGCTACTTCGCTAATGCCCTGAGTCAGGAATCCCAGCACAGAGGTATTGAACTTTTCACATGGCAGAGACTAAACCAAGCAATGGCTATGAGCTAAAGTCTATAATTGACAGGAGTGCCCCACTTCCATAGCCTATGCTCTAGAGTAGCCAAATTGTAGCCTGTAATTGTCCTTTCCACTTATTGCTTGATGTAAATACAATTGTAACTTGTAATTAATGCATGTACCCCTTCTCCTTCTATAAATAGGAAGACCTTGTAAGAAGAAAGAGAGAGACCAATTCTAAGCATAGAAACTCTACCAAAATAAGGAGCAAACTATAATCTTGCAAATAAATAACATTCCCAATGGACGTAGGGTCCAAGAAGGTCTGGATTTAGTCGAATCACGTTAAAATCTGTGTCTTCACCCCTACTCTTCCTTTTATCCTTGCTTATTTTGCTGCTCTGATAGGCTTGAATCAAATACAGGCTTGAGATCCCATAAGAATCCCCCTGTTGGTCAGAGTTTAGAGTACAACCAAAATCTGACGTCAACATTTTGGCACCATCTGTGGGGATCTCACTTATTCTGGTCCATTCCCGCTCCAATGGCAAAAGGAAGAGTCACTAATGGCTCGAATGCGCAACCCCACCCTTCTGATGGTCATGTTTTGATGACTGATTCTTCAACTGCCCCTGTTCTCAGGGCAGCTACTGATATTCCTCTGACCAGCTTGCTGCAACTGGTCCCCATCGCTAATAGCACCAACAGACTACAGGTTTGGCTTCAATGCCAGGAAAAACTTGAGTGTATGATGGGAGAGCTGGCCAAAACGGTTGCACTGCTTATACAAACACGAGCCTAGAATATGCAAGCACAGGTCGAAGCTGTCAAACCTGAGGCCGAACATTCTAGTAGAGTCGATCAGGAGCGGACCTCTTACCGCTGTCTGTATGGCCAGGACAATAAATTCAACCATCGTGTCCCTGACCAAAGGCTGGGGAGCTCGGATATCATGTTGGAAGGCCTCCTCTAGAGAGTCAAGCATTTGGAGGAGCACCCTCTAGCCCGCAATGACCAAGATCGCCTTAAAGAGCAAACCCCTTTCTCTAGGGAGATCATAAAGGAGCCCCTTCCGTGCAAATTCAAAGTTCCAACTATTCCATTATACGATGGAGGTAGTGACCTATATAACCATCTAGACTTGTTTAACATCCAAATAGATCTCCAGGCTTGCAGCCCATCGGTTAGGTGTCATGTGTTCCTTACCACTCTGGGCGAAGTCCCTCGAATGTGGTTTAAGAGCCTCCCAGCTCGCAGCATCACTAGTTGGAAAAGGTCAGGAAAAATTCTTGAACCAGTATCGGGTGCTGAAGAAGCAACTCGCGCCCCCATGTTACCTTACCACAATCTTTCAAGGCAAGCAGGAAGCGTTGAAAGACTACATTACTCGCTTTAAGCACGAAATCAACAATGTCGAGAAACCCTCGAACGAGGCTGTTCTGATCGCTATCTCAGCGGGTCTCCGTAGGGATGAAAAGTTATTCAAAAACTTGTATAAGTCCCCAATCGATAACCTGGGCAAATTTTATGAGTGGGCCGCGAAGTAGGTCAAGTGGGATGAGACTTTCGGCTTGTAGAAAAGTGAAACAAATGGCTCGATCCAGAACAAGAAAAGAAATTGTTGTGGGAACAAAAATGGTAACCCAAAATGTCTACTCACCAAAAAGGCCAAAGACGAAAGGCCCCCATTCCAAGTCTGCCATAGTACGTACAGTATCCTGTCAAACACTTAGGATAAGATTTTCACAATGGAAAGGAGCAAAGAGAACTTCAAAAAGCCTCCACCTTTCAAGACTCTTGGCAAGTCGAGGGTTAACTAGGGGAAGTTCTGTGCATATCACGGTGAATTTGGGCATGTCACTTTGGAATGCTGTGCACTGCGAGATGCTATCGAGGATCTCATCAAAAGAGGCCTCCTGTGTGACTACATTGTACAGCCCTCCAGCAGTAGCATGGACCGTATCGGTAAGATCTCGAGCAAGAACGGTCCCCTACTATCAGAACAATCTTTTGAACTCTTATACTTATTTGTAAACTATATAAACATTTTAAACACAATCACTAATATTAAGTTCTCTTTTATCATGCCAGCGTCACCTATAGTATGCATGCAATCGACATACCACGAACTTTATGAAAGATTTGGTATATCATGCCGACCGAGATATTTGATCTAATCAAAACCCCATCTCGGAATTAGATCCCAGAAAAGAATCTATGAACACTTAGCCAGTTGAGCTGCGGGCTTGCTGAGGTGTGGAGACGCTTAGAATAAAACTCACTTAGTCAGTTAAGCTGCGGGCTCGCTGAGGTGTGGAGACGCTAAAAAATACTTAATAATTTTGGGCACAAGATCACCCCGATCACAAGTTGATCATTCTTTATTTTGGGCACAAGATCACCCCTAACACAAGATCGGTCACCCTTTATTTTAGGCATAAGATTGCCCCGACCACAAGATCGGTCACCCCTTATTTTGGGCACAAGATCACCCCAAGCATAAGATCGCTCACCTCTTTGCTTCGTAGCTCCCATGCGAACTCATTTAAGTTGTAGCTTTCATGCGCACTTATCTTTTTAGGCACAAGATCGACCCGAGCACAAGATCGCTCACCTCTTTGCTTCGCAGCTCCCATGCGAACTCATTTAAGTTACAGCTTTCATGCATACTTATCTTTTTGGGCACAAGATCGGCCTGAGCACAAAATCACCCATCTCTTTGCTTTACATCTCCCATGCAAACTCATTTAAGTTACAGCTTTCATGCATACTTATCTTTTTGGGCACAAGATCGACCCAAGCACGAGATTGCTTGTCTGTTCATTTTGTAGCTCTCATACGAATTTAACCAATTCATGGCTCGTATGCGAACCTATTATTTTATTATTTAATGATTCTCGCACTAATACGTTCATTTGTTTTGGCCACAGGATCGACCTGAGTCTAAGCCACCCCAATTCATAACTTATGTCATCTTCTGACTACGCGCAGGTTACACAAATGATTCAAACTAGAGCAATTGCAAAAGAAAGCAAGAACGAACAGAAAATCAAAAAAAAAAAGAGAAAGGCAAATTTATTCATTAAAAGACCTCAACAAGGTATATTTATATCAGAAAAGCTCTGGATGAAAAATAAGGCAGAATACATTGGAAAACCCTAAGTACAAGCTAGTTGAGGAGCAAAAGAAGCCCCTTACAAAAAAAAGAAAAGAAAAAGAGAAAGAAGAAAGGAGAGGGGAAGAGGCCAATCGTGGATGGCCGTGTTTTGAGATCAGCACGCCGTAGCTTTTCTTCTTCTAATGCACAATCAGTGGCAGTGTTACATCTCTTATACCTCGACCACATGCACTTCTTGAAGAATGCGCGTCAAGAAGCACCAGGGGCACGGTCGGCCAAAGAATTGCCTCATGGCAAAGTTGAGAGGACATAGTCTGGGATACGTGCAGGAACACCCCGCATTACTGGTGAAGACGAATCCTCCGAAACACATATGTAGCAGACCATACACGCCTCCGGAAAGGGACAAAACTTCAGTGGTAGTTTGTCAGGATGCTCCATCTGGCAAAGTCGAAAGAATTACCCTCCTTTTTATAGGGTCAGGGGTCGGCTCATAGAAGGGTCCAGATTCATTCCCTCCAACCACTCGCACTAATAGCCACGAAAAAGACTCAATTGGAGCAGTCATAATTACCGGATACACGTTACCAGAAATGAGATCTGGAAAAATAAAGCGATAATTTTGGAAAAAGGGACTTTGACTGACTGGGAGCCGAAAGATCTCAACTCCCAGCCCACTGCGTGAGCTGAGAGTTAGGGGGCTGATGTTGTATACAAAAATTGACCTTGAAGGAAGTAATGGACTCAAGCTCGCCGTAGGACAGAGACCATTGGGTTCGGCAAGAGCTCATTGGCCCCTTTTGCAGCAACCCTGAGCTCGCCACCTCATTACTTCACTAATGCCCTGAGCCGAGAATCCCAGCACAAAGGTATTGGACTTTCCGCATGGCAGAGACTACACCAGGCAACGGCTATGAGCTAAAGTCTATAACTAACAGGAAGGCCCCACCTCCACAGCCTATGCTCTAAAGCAACCGGATTGTAGCCTGCAATTATCTTTTCCACTTATTGCTTGATGTAAATACAACTGTAGCTTGTAATTAATATATGTACCCCTTCTCCTTCTATAAATAGGAAGACCTTGTAAGAAGAAAGAGAGAGACCAATTCTATGCGTAGAAACTCTACCAAAACAAGGAGCAAACTATAATCTTGCAAATAAATAACATTCTCCGTGGACGTAGGGTCCAGGAAGGTCTGAATTTAGCCGAACCACGTTAAACTCTGTGTCTTTATCCCTACTCTTCCTTTTATCCTTGCTTATTTTGCTACTCTGATAGGCTTGAACCAGATATAGGCTTGAGATCCCATAAGAATCCCCCCGTTGGTCAAAGTTTGGAGTACAATCAAAATCCGACGTCAACACTACCTCAAGGTATAGGTAAGGCTAGGGGCTGAGGCTGTGTTAGGGGCTGAGGCAAGGTTGCATGTGAAGAAGTGTAACTAGAAACTCTCCAATAAAAAATAGATACCCCTTCCACTTCTAGAGTTTCAGTTGCCCGTCCACATCAGATGCCTTAGCATGGTCCACAAATTTACAAAGGGCCATAAATGAGTTTGTGGATGAACTAACTTAACAAAGACTCTAAAGGCAATGACAAGAGAGGCCCAAAACTAATTTTCCTCCACCCTTCCACCTCCTGCAATGCCAACCACTATGAATATCAGAAACTACTTGCAAGAGTTCTAGAAGCTCAAGCTTCCAAGGTATTCAGGTATTGGGTCATTAGTAAACCCTGTTTTATTTTTGGACCAGATTAAACGCCTATGATGAGTCCTCGAATTTTTAGAAGATACTACTGTAAGGCTGGTTAGATTCCAGCTAGATGAATCCGTGACAAATTGGTATAGAGGTTAGGAAAACCATGGACTAGCAGGAGATAAGGCCAACACCTATGACATGTTTCATATAGCTTTCCTCTAGCAGTTCTTTCTTAAAGGATAATGGTATGCCAAATTGCAAGAATTCCATAATTTGAAACAAAGAGGATTATCAATTTTTGAATATGCTACTAAATTCCTCCACATTTCTCAATTTGCTAGACATATGATTCCCACAAAAAGGGACAAGGCCAGGAAATTTGTTGATGGCGTTAATGATAATTATTTCAATGTCATTCAAGTCATTGAAGGCACCACATATGAACAGGTGTACAATGGGGCCATAGAGTTGGAAGTTAGATTCATGAAAAGGAAAAGGGAAAGAGAAGCCCAAGGTAATATAAGAAAGAAATCAAGACTTAAGGGTGTCAGTTGAGATTCCAGGAGATCGTCATCCTTAGCTTCTAGTACACTTCCCTCCTAGAAGCCTAATGTACCAATACCCTCACAGAATCCATGTGCGGGTAATCTAGGTAGAAGGCCTGCAGGCTCTACTGCTTTTAACCATCACCCTTATGAGGAATCCAGTTCTAGCCATCCTGCTCCAGTTAGACTTGAGGTACCTGGTTCGTGCTAAACTTGTATGAAAGCTTATTCAGGGACTTACAGATGAGAAATTGGAGCCTATTTCAAATATGGCCAGATAGGCCATATCGTGAGAAATTATCCTTATTTTACTACCCCGCCCAATGGCATCAAGGCCATGCGTGTATTAAGGAATGTTCTGCCTTGATCTACAGCATCCATAAGGCCCCTATTATCTAATTTTGTTACAAAAGGGGGACGTAGGGGATCAGTTAGTAGAGGTCATGGTAGCGAATAGGGAGCTACTACAAGAGTATATGCCTTGATAAGGTAGGATGCCCAGGCCTTTAATGCCATGGTTATAGGTACTTTACCAGTTGATTCTATTTTAGCATATGTATTATTTGATTTGGGTGTAACCTACTTATATGTTTCCACCTATTTGGCATTGTGACTTGTAAGATCTCGACTCCCTCTAGAATCACAACTGTCAATATCTACTCCTCTGGGTTAGACATTGATTGCTTATGATATGATTTCTTCTTGTGAGATTGACATGTGTGGAATTGTTTTACCCATTGATTTGATTATGCTAGACATGATTGACTTTGATGTTATCTTAGGCATGAATTGGTTATCAACACATCATGTATGTGTTGATTGTCACAATAAATTGATTAGTTTTCATGTACCAGGCAGAGAAGTTTTTTTACTTTAGGAAGACAGGGGTGATATTCTTGTTAACCTTATTTCTGCTTTGAGTGCCCGTAAGATGATTAAAAAGGGATATGAGGCTTATCTGGCATTTATCTAGGACATAAAATTGATGGAATAGAAGGCGGAGAATGTACCTGTGATTTAAGAGTCCTTAGATGTTTTTCCTGAAGAACTACCTAAAATGCTACCAGAACAAAAGGTTGAGTTTTGCATTGATATTGTTTCTGGAACTGACCTCATTTCTATCCTACCTTACCACATGGCACCAGCTAAATTAAAAAAGTTGAAAGTGCAACTGCAGGACTTGGTAGATAAGGGTTTCATCCATCCTAGCACTTCACCATGGAGAGCTCCTGTGCTCTTTGTTAAGAAAAAGGGTGGAACTTTTAGACTGTGCATTGATTATATGCAGTTGAATAAAGTTACAGTGAAGAATAAGTATCCATTGCCTAGAATCAATGACCTATTTGATTAGCTCGAAAATGTTCAATACTTTTCCAAGATTGACTTGCTGTCAAGCTATCACTAGTTGTGAATCCGAAAGGAGAATATCCTAAAGACTATTTTCTACACATGATATAGTCATTATGAATTCTTCTTTTGGACTAACTAATGCTCCTGCGGCTTTTATAGACCTAATGAATAGGATCTTCAAACTCTTCTTGGATTAATTTGTAATTGTGTTCATTGATAACATCTTAGTGTATTCCCCTAATGACTAGGCCCATGAATAGCATCTCAAAATAGTATTGCAGACTCTCAGAGAGCATCAATCGTATGCCAAATTTTCAAAGTGTGAGTTTTGGCTATCCAGTGTAACTTTTTTAGGACACGTAGTTTCTAAGAAGGGTATCAGCATAGATCCCAGAAAGGTAGAAGTGGTCCAAAATTGGCTTAGAGCCACCTCAGTGATTGAGATTCATAGCTTCTTAGGTTTAACTAGGTATTATCATCACATAGCTTCTTAGGTTTAACTAGGTATATCATCACTCTGTAAAAGGCTTCTTTCGGATTTTGGCCCTATTGACTAGGTTGACTCAAAAGCATGATAAATTTGTATGGTCTAATTCATGTGAAGCAAGCTTCCAGCAACTCAAGGGGTGCTTGACCATGGCACCAGTGTTAGACTTACCTACTAGTAGTGGTAACTACACTATTTATTGTGATGCTTCCAAGATTAGTCCTGTGTATGTTTTGATGTAGTATGGTAGAGTCATAGCCTATGCATCAAGGTAACTTAAGAAACATAAGCAGAATTACCCCACTTATGATTTGAAAATGGTTGTGGTGGTGTTTGCACTGAAGATTTGACGCCATTATCTATATGGTGAGAAGTGTGAGATTTACACTGATCACTAGAGCTTAAAGTATATCTTTGAGCAAAAGGACCTAAACTTAAGACAACGCCACTGGATGGAATTGATGAAGGATTATGACTGTTTTATCTTGTACCATCCAGGCAAGGCCAATGTAGTGGCCAATGCATAGAGTAGAAAGTCAGCGAGAAGTTTTGCTCAAACTGAGGTTCATGAAAGGTCGATCATTTAAGAGATACACAAGGTGGAAGCCTATGGAGTTCAATTACAAATACTAGAACCTAGGATATTCATGGCCCATATACAAGTGCAGTTTCCACTTATTGATTAAATTGTGACTTTACAAGTTAATGATGTGGATATAAACAGGTTGCTTGATAAGATGAAGAAGGAACCATATTTGAGCTTGGCAAGAGATGGCAAAGGAGCCTTGACTTATCATAGTCTCACTTGAGTGCCTAAAGTATCTAATTGTGACATCAACTTATGCATGCATCTCATTCCTCTTCTTATGCTATACACCCTGGCACTAACAAGATGTATCGAGATTTAAAGACGAGTTATTGGTGGAAAGGAATGAAATGAGACATAGCGAATTTTGTTTCCTGATGTCTTACATGCTAGTAAAAGCTAAAACCAGAGACCTGTAAGCTTACATCAGAATCTGGAGATTCCTGAATGGAAATGGGAAAGGGTGACCATGAACGTTCTTATTGGACCGCCAAGGACTTCGAAGGGCTATGAATCGGTTTAAGTGATTATTGATCATCTGACTAAGAGCATTCAATTTCTTCCTGTGAAAACCACTTATTCAACCTCCCAGTACACCCAATTATACCTAGATTGAATTGCGCCCCTACATAAAGTTCCATTATTAATTATATTCGATTGAGGTATTTAATTCACTGCACGATTTTGGAGATCTTTTCAAGAGGCTTTGAGGTCACAATTCCACTTCAACATCGCGTTTCACCCATAAATTGATGGTCAGTCTCAAAAACCATTCAAGTTCTAAAAAATATGCTTTGGGCCTATGTGCTAGAATTTGAAAAAAGTTGGAAGTGATACATGCCCCCTGATTGAATTTGCCTATAATAATAGCTATCACTTTGCAATTCAAATGGCTTATTCGAAGCACTATACGGAAGGAAATGTAGATCTTTGATTAGATGGTTTGAAACAGGAGAGGCAAAGTTATTTGGCCCAGATTTGGTACAGGATACAAATGAAAAAGTCAAGATCATCAAAGGAAAGTTAATAACAGCTCAAAGTCACCAAAAGTCCTATGTAGATAAGAAAAGAAGAGACTTGGAATTCCAAGTGGGTGATTAGGTATTTTTAAAAATATCACCCATGAAAGGAGTAGTAAGATTTGGTAAAAAGGGCAAAGCTGAGTCCCCAGTATATAGGCCTGTTTCTTATAATGAAAAGGATAGGGATTGTGGCATATAGACTAAATCTGCCTCTAGAATTGGAGAACATTTATCCTATTTTCCATGTGTCCGTGTTGAAGAAATATGTTCCAGATCCATCTCACATCCTTCCCCAAATTCCAGTTAAGTTGGATAGTTATCTGACTTGTGAATAGCGTCCCATAATCATAGTTGACTAGCAAATTAGAAAACTACGCTCCAAAGAATATCCTTCGGTGAACGTCTGGTATAAAAATCATGGTAAAGAAGAGATGACATGGCAATTTGAGTCACTTATGAAGGATAAATACCCCCATCTATTCGAATGACTTATTGGTATGGACCTGCTCTTCTTATGTCTTTGGAACCTTATTTTTAGTAAATGACCTAATACTTCATTTTGATCTTGTATAACTATGCTTCTAGAATTCGAGGGCGAATTCTTTTGGTGGGGAGAGAGTTTGTAATACCTTAGAGAAAAGAATATAAGAAAATAAATAAAAAGATAAGCCAGTAGACTAAAACAAAAATTTTAAAAGTTTTACTGTAGCTATATCGTAATTTTCTTTTTTTTTCTGGAGGACCTTAGTGAAAATGTTGAAGTTTTGATGGGGCTAAACCATAATTTTCTCCGTTTTCTTTTTTGCTTTTCTTTAACCGAGTGTTAACCCTCTATGCTTTGTTTTATTTTTTCCCTGGAAAGGATCCCTTACTCTCAAACCTCCTTTGCACCAGTTGTCTATTTTCTTCATTTCTCCATCGTTTGGCAAGCTTGTGCACTCTTTCTTCCTCTAACCACCTCTCAAGCTTCTTCCCTTCATCGGTCTAGCTTAGTAGCTCACCTCTCTCTTCCTCTAGCACTCTCCAGCCTAAATAGTTGCTGGCTTTCTGGCGATGATCCAGCTCACTTTGAGCTAACCATAACTTCTTTAGAGGCTGATAAGTTTTCTTTTAGTGTTAGAATCATGCTATACAAAGCTTTCCTCAAGTTTTCAAGTTATCTGACATAAAACCCTAACCCCCAAGATGTGTTGCATGTTGAAATTTCTCATTTAATCAACTCCCGTTAATGCATCCACTGGAGAATCAAGCACAATGATGCCAATTTTCAATTCAATCCAAAGATTTAAGTAAGTGGTTTTGCCATTTGATTCTTGAAATTATAACTCTAGATCTTGTAGTATAATATCAATGTAGAATAAGTGTACTTAATCAAAGGACTTTAAAATTTAAGTTTAAAGATTCATTTTAATGTTGGTCATACCTAACTAGGTAGATTGACTCAAATTATCAAGTTGGTGGCCTAGCACTTTGTGGAACCTTCTTGCGGCATTGACTATTTCTTTTGAAAAAAAAATTGATTGTTTATGAAGTTCCTAAGGTGAATGGATAATCCTGCTCTTTTGTGAATCCTTATTTACAAAACAAAACAAAACAATTTTGTTACCTGAAAAATTATCATTTTTTTAGTAAGTTGAATATTGATGTTAGTGTAATTACATAGATATGAAAATAATTTATCGTAGTGTATTTATGCATTTTACAATGATTACTGTTTATAGAACCCGTGATTTCATCTTGCCATGATATTTGATTTCTGATATTTTTGAATGATATGTTACTTAAGATGAATGACAATGTCTTGTGAACACTAATTTCATATACTGATCAGAACTGTTTCTTATGTTTGGATACATTTGATAATATAATGCTTTTCAATTGAGTATTTGTTTTTAAACTCCTAAATCCGTTGGAAATCCTTTGAAAAATCCTTAAGTGCACTTGTGATTAGAATATCCATTGGAGAAATATGGGGGGAATATCTAAATATGTAATTGGTGCGTAAGGTATATTATGACGATAACTGTTAGGTACGGTTCCCTTTAGGAATTATCATTGGGATTCCAATTACATTTCAAAATTTAAGAATTCTTTTGATACTTGAATATGTGTACATTTCAAAGGATTTTAATGATTTATTTTATGATATTATCATGATGAATATTTCTCATTATGTTATACTCTGCTACAAATTTTAATTTTTTGATTACTATGTTTACTGATGTGGCTCTTTTGACAAATTAAAATATTTAACTTTATTTTCGATTATTTCCATTAAAATGTTGAGTTTACCTCCACGAATGCATGTTTCACTACTTGGATTTTGGAACATAAATTGCAAATTTGAATTTTGGTTTTTTTGTGGGATTATCTGCTCACTTAATTTTTATGAAACTTACCCTATTTTCCTTTATATTTTTTAAAGTCCGAAGTCACCCCCACCATCTACCCTCACCCATCTGTTTCAAGATCTGCTACTTGATTAAGTAGATCATTTCCAACAAAGCTTAAGGTATATAAATAGTGTAAATGTTGGTAGTTGGTATAGTTGTGATATGCATATGTTTTGTTTCAATGTTACCCAGTAGGTTATAGACTTGTATTGTCTGGGATATTTTACTCTTGATTTTTGATGTACAAATTGTGTATAGGGCATGTAATCTTTCACTACAAAAAAATTTGCTTTTAGCGGCGGTTTTTTTATGTATTTAGCGGCGGTTTTAACCGCCGCTAATGACCTTCGCGGCGG
>JANHAO010014699.1:0-15185 GCA_026873985.1 Saraca asoca
TTATAGAGGAAACTCTGTCGAATTTTCGGCAGGAATAAAAGAATAATTAGAGGCAAATATGCATGGTTAGGCTTGTAGGAGGTTTCCTACGGGTGGTCTTCTATGTCGATCACGAACCTGGGAATTGGGTCGTGACATAAATTCCTTACAATATGAAAGTCAAAGATTTGTTCATTCAAGATTTCTTGATGAGGGACAAAAGGAAACTTGTTTATTGTATTTTTCAGATTCAAAATGTTTGGAAGCTCATAAATGCAATAACGTATCTTACGTTTAGCATAGTCTATGGTGGGGGATTCAATTTGTTAAAGCAATAAGTAGATGAAAAATAGGAAATGGGGAGACTATAAATGCAATTGGGCATAATAAGATTGATAGTAATATCATAATTGACCTTGGTTAAATTCCTTACACTATGAAGATCAAATACTTGTTCATTCAAGATTTCATGATGTAGGACAAAAGGAAACGTGTTTCCATATTTGATGTTGTTTTTGCTAGAAAGATTTTTTCTATTCCTTTGAGCAGTATTGGCCCTAGATACTTTAATTTGGCCTTGTACTAAATCTAATGAGTTTTCAATAAAGTCTGCCTATTATGTAGCTAAAAATTTCAATTCAAATGAGGAGTACAATGTTCCATATTCATCTTATAGTATTCCTTCAGCATTATGAAGTTTGATTTGGCATGCACAAGTTTCTCCAAGAGCAAAAAATTTCATTTAGAGGGTTTGCAAAAATATTATTCCAATTAAATCAAATTTAAGGAAAAATTTTGCTAATAACATATTATGTCTGATTTGTGGGGAGCAAGAGGAATTAGTTCAACATTTATTTTTCTTTTGCAACTGGACAAGACTAGTGTTGTTTGCTTCTTCTTTACAATAGCTTGTAAGCTCAATGCATATTATTAGGTTTGAGAAATGGCTTCCAGAAAAGATTAATTTACTTAAACAGAACTTGTCTAGTTGAAAGAGTTTGGTAGCTTTGATCTTTAATTTGTGCTAAGCTATTTAAAGAGAAGGAATAAATATATTTATGAGTAAATATCCCTCAACCTACTTTTCACTCTTGAGAAAGCAAAAGCTACAGCTATGGATTATATTTTAGCCAATTCTTCTTTTGTTGATGTAGCCTCTTTGCATCCAAAGAGGATTTAGCCTAATATTTGATAGCCTCCTCCTCCTAACTTTCTCAAATTTAACGTATATGCCGCTTTTGTTGAAGAAAAAGGAAATGTTGCTATTAGAGTGATTATAAGAAATAATGATGGTAAGCTGATAACTAGAATAACAAAGCATACTTTGGCCAGTTACTATATAACAGATAAAGCTTTAGCCTTAAGAGATGCAACTCAACTGGCTCATTCCCTTCTTTTACAAAATATTGTTGTTGATTTAATAATTTAGATCCCATTAATTTATATAACCAAAGAAAGTGTAGATGGGAGATTGATGTCATTCTAAAGTATATTTTCTTCTATGCTTCCTACATTCAGAATGTGTCATTCATTTGGTCTCCTCACAATAATAATCAAACAACATATTGGATTGCCTCTTTATGATTGAAAGGAAGTATATCTTATTCTTGGCCTTACAATATCCCCTTTAGCTCTAAATTATTCTGTCACAAGATATTTCTTTATGATACTTTGTCTTCTGATGTGGATTTTTGGGTTTTAATATTACTTATTTTGCTCTGTATTGTGGAGATTGGATTGCTTTTGGCCATCGTTAGTTAGTGTGGGGGTTGTTCTATTCTTTAGGCCAAGTGTCCTTTTATTGTTTTGTTTCTTTTTAAACGCTAGCTTGATTATTGGTTTTCTCTTTGTAAAGGATATAGTCCTGATTCAATTGTTTGTTATTTGTTGGACTGTGTTAAGACCTTTGGGTTTAGATTTGCCTTTGTATATTTTAGACACACACAAAAAAAAAAAGGAAGAAAAGTACATGTGAAATTTAAAGAATTATGAGTTTTAACTACCATTTTATATTATGAGAGTTTGATGTATTGAATAAAGAAACAAAATTGAAAATGAAATTACTATGACCTAATCAACTCAATTTTAGCAATTTTTGCTTGTTACAAGAAGGTGGATGAACTTAAGGTGGTTTGTATAAAAGACAAAAGGCTAATTGTAGAAAATAAATGTGACATATTATACATAGCTTTGTTATAGATTAAATTTCTTCACTTTTGCTCTAATAGAAAAAAAATTCCATTTATATTAGATTTTAAGACTCCTTTGTTAATCATACATATTATCTGTTTGTATTACGAGTGATAGAATAGATATACCAAAAGAGGGTGATTGGTGTTTAAAAAATTGCAAATGTATATTTTAAAAAAATGTCCACCACAAGGTAGTTAAACAATTATATGAAAAATCAAATAAATATAAGTATATTAAAATGCATAAAATTGAAAGAATAGTGAAAAAGAATAATATTATTGATGTATAGAAGTTTGACGGTCTAAAAAGAAAACCGTTTCTTTATGTCTACATCTCTCTCAAGGTCAATCCAATCTTAAGGATTATCTACTAGTACTTTTTCTTTTAATAACCCTTACAATCTTTTGCACTTGACCTTTCAAGAACTTAAACAATCCTATCTTTCAACTTGAAAATTTTTCTAATCTTATACTAAGACACAATTCTTAGCTACAAGTATTTCACTCACACTCAACCCCTAACTAGTGAACTTTATACAATACTCAGGAATCACAAAGTTTTTGTCTCAATGAGAATACAATATTTCTCACACTCTCAAAATGTAGATTTACAAGTGAAAAGTTTAAAAGAAGACTTAAGAAGATTAAAGAACTTAAAAAAGGGAAGAATATTTGTTTATGTAATTTGAAGTAAAGTCTCTCTCCCCTTTTATAGATGAGTTAAGCACCAAATAGCATCTTCATCAACTTGATCTTAAAGTAAAGTTGTTGCTCTTTCCATGTGTCCACATAATTGTCCCTTTTGATAAGATATATTGAATTTGGAATAGCTTCCTCTTTCATTGAATTTTAAATTCTAATAAGTTGTCATCATCAAGGTACATCAAGTTAACTCATGTTGGTTGTTCATTCATTTGAATTCTAAAGAATTTAGTAGAAGGGTCTTTGTCAAGCTTAAAAACTTTAGCGTGCTCTTCCAAACACTTTTAAAAATTATCAAAATTGTTACTATCACTGTATAGCATGTCAACCTAGCTTGATTGCTCTTTCAAGATGTGCACATGCTAAATGTGACTTTCTAGCTTAGCATGATGTGGTAGATGACAAAAAGCAACTTACTAAATCAATTTTGAGCAAAACTCTATAATATGTCAATATCAGACTGCAAAAAACAACCCGCATAAAATAGACTTTTCCAAATATAATTCAAGGAGCAAATTATCAAGTTTTAATATGGAAATATAATACAGTATAGCATACAAACAAGATATTCTATTTTAATGAAATATCACAAATTAAACATAGTTGTATTAGTATTACAGGTTAGTGATAGAGAGCAAAGAACAATCCTTAATTAAGCCAAATTTTGACAGTTTAACCAGAAAATTTCAAAGTATTTTAATCAATTCATTTGAGCACAAGTCTAAAATATTTAGTATCACATTATTCAATGCCAATTATCCAAAATAGTGAGTTATCACAATAAAAATAACTTGAAACAAACTTGCATGCATAAAACATAAAATTCTGCAAAGCAAAGAGCAATCAATGTAAATCTAGTCAAAACATAGACTTTGTAATAATAAATTTTTCTAATAACAAATCATTGATTATCAAAACATAAATATAGTATATTAAAGTATAAAAAGGTCCATGGCTAGTAATGCTTTGTATATATTTGACAATTTTGATAATTTTTATAAATATAAGTTTTGTAACTTTTTTGAAGTGAACATTGCATTCGATGAATATGTGTAAAGTTGTAATTTCATTGTGAAACAAAAATTTAAAGAAAAGTAATTGTTCCTACCGTAAGAAAGTTTACTTTTCTTATAAGTCAAGTGTCAGTGCATTATACTCAACTAACCAAAAAAACTAATACATTATTCTCAAGCTAAGATCAAGAATAGAATCACCATAAGTCATTAAATATGCTCTAAGGATGGAGGCTTTAGGCAATATTTCTCCATTCTGGTTAATGTATGTTGACAATGAAATTCAGTTTGTACGAGAGACTCAAACTTCAGTTAATGGGATGAGTTCTGGGATCCAATACTGCCTTTGAAGTGCTGAAGAGATGCGACCGAGAGGGAGAAAATGAAATGGATGGGCGACATGTTTAACGTGGTTCGGCCAAATTCAGACTGTACCGGACCCTACGTCCACGGTGGGAGTTTTATTGATATTGAGTAATTTACAGAGTTTCTGCTTACAAGATTGCTCTCCCCCTTTACTAACAATGCAAGCCTATTTATAGGGAAAGGAGGAGTTGCATGCATTAATTACAAGCTACAGTTGTGTTATATCAAATAATAAATAAGAAAAGACAATAAAGGGGACTACAATCTGGTTGTTGTAATAAGTAGGTTATTGAGTGGTCCCCCTAGGCTGGCGGTAGACATGTTGTCTGATGCCTGATCCCCTGGATGGGAGATTTATGACTTGAAAGCATTGTAGGTTTTGCTGTGATGAGCATTGCTGTAGTGAGAATGCGATCTCGAGCAGAGTTACCGATCATCAGAGGATTCGATCTTGTGGCTTCTTCGCTGGTTCGTCCCTCGTGGGGGAGGTTGTTTCATGGGGCACGTCCAAACCTTTTCACAGGGTTATTGTGACAAGACGAGCAAGGCAGGGCTTGACATTCGGGATTACCTTGCTATCGTTGCTTACGGGGGCATGGGTTTTAGTCTTCGTTGCACTCGAGGGTTCGTCCTTGCGAGGCTAATTTTTGTATATAACATAAGCCCCCAACTCTCGGTTTGCTTCGTGGATCGGGAGTTGCATATTTCTGAGGCTTGATTCATATCTTCAGCCAGTGCCCTTCTTTGATCAAAGTATCATGTCGAATGTCTTTTCGTTCTGCTTTAAGCCATACTTTTCCCTGTTTGCCATTTTTTGCTGTTGGTGTGGCATTGTCGCTTGTTTCGGGCCGTTGGATGAAGATCAGATCATATTTTCTCTGGATTCTTCAAAGGGCCAAGCGGGTCTATTTATAGCTTGGGACGTTCTTTCTCTTGTCCTAGAAGACTTAATGAAGGAGACTGAAGAGCCCCCTGTGTGTTTTGGTGTTTTGGCTTCCGGTGAAGCTTGATAAGACGTGGATGGCCTGTTGCATGGTGGCGGGAGACGTGGATAGCCCGTTGCACGTGGCCTCGGCATAGAATCAGCCTGGCGGGCTCCAACGAGGTTCTCACGGTGTCTTCTGGGCACCTCCTCTAGTCATTGCTTGTGGTGTTGCTACCTGGCCAGCCAATTTTTTATGACTTTTTAAATTACTCTGGGTCTGGCTCAGGAGGATGCGCCGAAGGAATAAGCAGGAGGAACTCTGGGGCTGCTGCTCTTCTACGAGCACGACAACTGGTGACTGGCTTTTTGGCTGCACTTTGTAGGGATAGTAGGCTTTCAATCTTTTTTCCTTGATGTACCGTTACCTCACTTGTTGAGGTTTGTACGTGGGATGAGTTCTTCTCCTTTCAGAAATTGTAATGAATGCTTCACGCATTTTTGTTTGTAAATTCATAACAACTTAATGAGAATTTCTTCTTTTAGCCAGTCGGCTACACTTTCATCATTTTTCTGACTACCTGACTCAATATGAGAGAGATATAGCGAGTGAGCCGCACTTGAGAGATTTCATCTGAGATTTGAGAGATACGCCCACATGAGAGCTATGGGAATTTATTTGCACGAGAGTTGTGAAGAACTCATCTGCATGAGAGCTGCGGGTGATCATGATGGTTTCATTTCGATAATAGCAAGGTGAAAAATCGTTCGCTGAGTTTTTAGTTTTCATGATCATGAGGTAGGCTCAAGGTCCGTCTCACTCTCGATTTTATTTTTGTTTGTTGTACGAAAGGCATTCGTTTGAGACAAGTTTGTGAAGCGAGTTTGCTTAGTTGTGCTGTAGTGAGGTAAAAATCATTCGCTGTAGCGAGTTTGTTTGGTTGTGCTGTAGTGAGATAAAAACTATTCGCTATAGCGAGTTTTATGTGTAGAGGTTACGTTGTAGCGAGGTAAAAACCGTTCGTTGTAGCAAATTTGTTTGTGGAGGTTGTGCTATAGCGAAGTGAAAATCGTTCGCTGTAGCAAGTTTGTTTGGTTGTGCTGTAGCGAGATAAAAATCATTCGCTGTAGCGAGTTTGTTTGTAGAAGTTACGTTGTAGCGAGGTGAAAATCGTTCGTTGTAGCGAGTTTTTTTTGTTATGCTGTAGTGAGGTAAAAACCATTCACTGTAGCGAGTTTTGTTTGTAGAGGTTACGTTGTAGCGAGGTGAAAATCGTTCGTTGTAGTGAGTTTGTTTAGTTGTGCTGTAGCGAGGTAAAAATCGTTCGCTGTAACGAGTTTGTTTGTAGAAGTTACACTGTAGCGAGGTGAAAATCGTTCGCTGTAGTGAGTTTGTTTGGTTATGCTATAGTAAGGTAAAAACCATTCACTGTAGTGAGTTTTGTTTGTAGAGGTTGCGCTGTAGCAAGGTGAAAACCGTTTGGTGTAGTGAGTTTGTTTGTAGAAGTTACGTTGTAGCGAGGTGAAAATCGTTCGTTGTAGCGAGTTTGTTTGTAAAAGTTATGCTGTAGCAAGGTGAAAACCGTTCGCTGTAGCAAGTTTGTTAAGATAAAGAGAAGACTTCTATCTACATAATGCTTTAGCCAATCGACAATTTTCATTAATTCAGTGTGCAACAGTTGGTGCAGCCAAACACCTTTGGGGAGTTATAAGGTTAGAATATGGTTCTAACGGAAGGCTCAGGCTCTTGGGTGATAACTCGCTGAGCTTGCTGAGCGCACTACCCGTATGGCCTTGTCACGTAGTCCTGTAATCGACCTCTTCTAATGAGGCTTTCAATGGCATTCTCCAGAGCATGGCATTCTGAGGTGGTGTGTCCAACCTCATTGTGGTAAGCATAGAATCTGCTCCGGTCCCTAGACTCGACGGGTATCCTTATTGGCCTAGGTTTTCCAAAATCCTCATTGTGCCTTTCTGCGACGAAGATTTTGTCCTGTGTGTCGGATAGGATGCTATAGCTTTCAAAGTGGCCTCCGTGTCATTGAGGTTTTGATTTCTTGGCAAGATGAGGAGTGGGATTGTCATGACTCTCGCTGGTCCTCTTTTTGCTTGTGATGGGACCACTATGGCCCGCTTTATGCTTGGGTTCCTTCGTTCCGAAGGTTTCTTCCCATCTGATTTGTTTGGCCACCCGATCATAGAATTCGACAAGATCTCAAGCGGGGGACTTGTAGAGGCTCCTGTACAGCTTGCCGTCTTTACAAAGTCTCACTGAGATGGCAGTTAAAACACTTTCTTCCGAGGGGTTTTCCATGGAGTTAGCCTCATGCTTGAACCAGGCTAAGTAGTCTTTGAGCGACTCATCCTTGCGCTGGAAAATCATTGCAAGGTGGCAAGGAGGTGTGAGTTGTCTCTTCAGCACCCGATATTGGTCAACAAACTTCCTTTGACACTTCTCCCAGCCGCCAATGCTGCGCGGGAAGAGGCGCCTGAACCAGGCACGAGGTATCGCCCCTAGCTTGGCGGGGAGGAAGCGGCACTTCACCAGAGGATCGATCGTCTGGAGGTCCATTTGAGTATTGAATGCATCCAAGTGATCACTCGGGTCGCTGTTCCCATCATACAGTGGGATAGCGGGCACTTTGATCTTTTACGGGAGAGGTTGCTTCTCGACTTTCACAGAAAATGGCGAGGTCTCCTCATAGCGAGGCTGATTGCTTTGATGTTGAGGGCATTCCTCTAACTATTTCAGCCTTTGGAGAACTTCTTCCATCGCCGGTCGTTGCCCTCCATGATGAGGGATGGAGCTTTCTGCTCATTGCGAGCCCCCCAGTCGTTGGTTGTCGTGATCGTCGCGGACTTCTCTCTGAGCTTTTTCATGAAGCTGTTGGAGTTAAGCTATAACTTCTTGTCTTTGAGCATTTTGTACTTGTGCCTGGGTAAGCACCTTGATAGTCTCAGCCAATTATTTAACTGTGTTTTTGAGTGCTGACCGGGACCAGTCGGGTGTTTATGCGTCATGAGTTTCGGGTGCAGTGGTGTGCTGGGAAGCCGGAGCTGTGGAACTCCAAGTTATTCTTCCTTTGGGCATGATCAGGATGTAATGGAAACTTCAGGAAGCATGTGGATCCCTACACACGGCGCCAAAATGTTGACGGTGAAATTCGATTTGTACAGGGACTCAAACTTCAGTCAACGGGATAAATTCTGGGATCCAATACTACCTTTGAAGTGCTGAGGAGATGTGGCCGAGAGGGAGAAAATGAAATGGATGGGCAACACATTTAACGTGGTTCGGCCAAATCCGGGTGGTACCGAACCCTACGTCTACGGTGGGAGTTTTATTGATATTGAGTAATTTGCAGAGTTTCTGCTTACAAGATTGCTCTCCCCCTTACTAACAATGCAAGCCTATTTATAGGGAAAGGAGGGGTTGCATGCATTAATTACAAGCTACAGTTGTATTACATGAAATAATAAATAAGAAAAGACAATAAAGGGGGCTACAATCTGGTTGTTGTAGTAAGTAGGCTATTGAGTGGCCCCCCTAGGCTGGTGGTAGACCTGTTGTTTGACGCCTGATCCCCTGGACGGGAGGTTTATGACTTGAAAACGTCGTAGGTTTTGCTGTGATGAGCATTGCTGTAGCGAGAATGCGATCTCGAGCGGAGTTGTCGATCATAAGAGGATTCGGTCTTGTGGCTTCTTCGTTGGTTCATCCCTCATGGGGGAGGTTATTTCGTGGGGCGTGTCCAAACCTCTTCGCAGGGTCGTTGTGATGCGACGAGCGAGGCAAGGCTTGACATTCGGGATTACCTTGCTGTCGTTGCTTACGGGGGCGTGGGTTTTAGTCTTCGTTGCACTTGAGGGTTCATCCTTGCGAGGCTAATTTCTGTATATAACAATGTATAAGTTTTTTTTCTTCTTTCCATCATATAACTAACCAAAATGATATTAGTAAGATTTAAAAACTTACCATATTAATTCAACAAAAAAAAACTCATCATACACTTACAAATCTGATACTAACATTCTATGGGGTTTGTTTAGTACAGAAATAACATAATTAATTATAAATTATTGACACCAAAATCTGGTCAACAGGTTTGTGTTCAATATCACCCCTAATTGCAAGTAGAATATGGCAGAAAATAGAAAAGGCAAATAATGGGAGAGGGGAAGGACAGCAAACACCAGAAGTTTATCGTAGTTCGGCTAAAGCTAAGTTAGCCCCTACGTCCACGGTGATTTTTGGTTATCAACTGATAAGTGTTCTTTGAGTACAATGAGAGTATTCTCTCACAGTGTGCAATGCTTTCTCTATAACCCGGCAGAGTTTCTGCATATAAATCTTCTCTTCTTTTCTTTTACAATGACCACCCCTTCCTATCTATAGAAGGGGAAGGGATATAAGTATAATTTTATAAATAACAGAATGATTATTTCTGTCGTTCCGGGCATTTAATCCTTGATGTCGGGTAATTAATGGTGCGTAAATCATTGTCGAACTTCCGGGGGGTTGATGTGTAAGTTTGGAGGCTGAGCTGTCAGTTAGAGACGTGTACCTTGGATTGCTGATTGGGCTCCGTACATGTGTCCGGCTCGTTTGGTAAACGAACTGAAAACTTTGGCCAGCATCGTTGTCCTTGCTTGGTCGTTCTCCTTGAAGGTGGTTGAGATGGTAATCTCCCCACTGACGGGTTGAGGGCTTTCTCAGCGAACTGCGCTCCCTGTTGCGACTTTACTCGATGTTTTCGGCTCACGCGCGACGACTCGAGATCCTCACTGAGTGACCTCGATCCCCAATCTAGGCCTCCATCTGGTTAGTTGTGCCTCTTATTGGACTTTGGCCAGCCTAAATTGTGCTCTCCGAAAAATGTCCATAACATAAATATAATTAATTTTTAAATGAATAATTATAAAAAATATAATTTATGTTTGATAATATTATTTAATAATTTATTTACATAATCTATACTTATTTGAATGATATATAGAAAAATTACTTTTTAGTATTAAATAAAAAGCAATAACAGTTTTTAGCTTTGAGTCTGTTTTGTGTAAATAGATGATAAATTAGTTTATAAATATAAAATAGCATAAAATAATATATTAATATAAAAAAATATATGAATTAAATTAATTTATATTTATTTTGAGATCAAATTATATTGATGTAAATAAAATATTTAACATATAAATATAATTACTTAAAATTTAATTAATTATATTTTATAACATTACATATTTATTTGTTTATATATTTACTTATGTTAGATTAATAAACATAGGCTGTAAGTACCTTTTTTTTTATCCCATTTGACTTTGTGGGAAAATAACAATTACTGAAAATAATATAATATTAAAAATATATTAATACATATAGTGTTATGAAGATATGTGACCTATCAATTAATAAAGAGAAAAGGGCTAAATTTGAAAGAAAGGATTGAAAGCTCATATCTTATAAATTAAAAGCTATTTCAAATAGCTTTTCAAAACAGAGTTTATTTTTTACAAAAAAAAAAAAAAAGAAGATGTTACACCAAATACATTTAAAATATATTAAAAAAAAAGCTTATTAACCTAATAAGCTATAAGTTAACTTATTGATACACTCTTTATTATTAGAATAAGAATAATGATGATAAAAGAAAAGAAAAATAAGGATAATATGAACAAATATATGAATATTTATTTTTTTTATGATATAATTGATTATTAAAATATTATAAAAATATAATAAAAAATCTTTAAAAAATTTTATAATAAATTATTTGACTTATAATTAACTAGAGAATTATATTTTCTATACCAATCAAACCAATGTGACTTCTCGAAGTTGCCAAGGAATTTTGTAGTAATTGTGAAGATTAAAGAGAAAAAAGGAAAATACTTTGATCTCCTCGAACTTTAATAAAATTATATGTACATCTTATCTAATTTCCAATTTATTCCCACCTCATTTAAAATATAAAAAAATAATATTTAAATTTAAATTTAAATTTTTATTGAGAAATAATGAAAAAAAGATTATTGTTCAATTCAAATTTAATAATATAAAAATATTTTAAGTATTTTATAATAATCTATGTTTTGATTAAATTCAAATGATTGATGAAAAAGTCAAATTTTGATATAAATATAATTTTTTTTTTGTCGATGGAACTTAATCAAAATATGTTTTTAATTACAAAACACTCAAAATATATGTTTAATTTATAATTTATAATTATCTTTTGCCACACTTGGTTAATGAAAATTTTAAATTTAGATTTAAATGTATTTTTTTTGTTTAAAAAAATCTGGATAGGTTTTGAAAAGAGAGATTATAATATCATTAAAACTAAAAGAAGATCAAAATATTTTTCTAAAAAAATAAAAAAGAATATAAAGAGAAAATTAAGTTAAAATGAGAAGAAGAAAAAAAGAGAGAAGTTGCCAAGTGAAAGGTCAAATACTCCACAGACCGAGTATGTCGTAACCTATATCCCCAGCCATTATCACCACTTAATCGTGGGACTCCTGGTATTTATCTCCGTCCTCGTCCACCTTCTTGCTCGCTTCGCTTCCTCTGATCAATTGCTCTGGTCCCTCCATTCTCCGTTGGCTTTGCCTCTCTTTCCTCATTTCCTTTTATATAATTAGCAACTTTCCGAAACAGATACTAAAATACATTGTCATAGACAATGAATCAAGATTATATACTTACTTTCTAATTCTAGCATATACTCTCCCGCAAATTGTCTCAAACTTTATTCATGTTTGTTTCCCTTTGAAAAGTTTTTGGCTTGATTTTAGTGACTGATTGGTGTGGAAGATATCGCAGCAAAAACTGCAAGACGGGTATTCAATATATAGGATTTTCATAGTTAACATGGTACGGGGTTGTGTTGATTTTGGTCATATTTGAAGCTGTTATAACAAAGTTTCAATTTTTTTTTTCTTTTTCTTTTTTTGTCTGAAAGTCTGTTTTTCAATCCGGGTTTCAATATGTGGAGTAGATGGTGGTGTACTGGTGGTGGGGCTGGTTCATTCAAGCAAACGGTATCTGCAATTATCAATCTGAGCCACGGCTATGGTAGGAAGCTTCATCCTCCCTTGTTGGGTTTGAGATCTATCACAGCGAAATGTAATGGTGCAAAGCATGGAAAAGTGGTTTCTTTATCAGCTATGGCGAATGAGATTAAGAGGAATATATGTTCTTCAACAATGGTTTTTTCGGCTGCTGATTCTGGTGGTTCATCTGGCAATGGTGGTTTCAACAATGGTGAGGGAGGAGCAGAAGAGTCTATATCCTTCTGTGAGGCTAAGAGGCTTATGAGATTGGTGAATGTGGACGCTCTCAAGTTGAAGCTTGGTATGGAAGGAAAGGAAGTTATTTCATACTCTGATCTTCTTGAAGCCTGTGAAAGCATGGGTATTGCCAGGAATGCTGAGCAGGCTACGGCTTTTGCTACGGTTCTTGATGAGGCTGGGGTCATTCTCCTCTTCAGGGACAAGGTCTATCTTCATCCTGATAAGGTAAGTGGTTGGTTACTGTGTGATTGGCCTTAAGTTGTTTTCTTTTTACTTTTCCTCCCTTGAATTGTTCGTGTTTCTGTATGCTTTGCTTAGCATATAGAATTGTTCTTGTGGGGCTCTCTAAGCACGACCATTGACCAGTTAGATTCTATTACTATTAGCATGTTTATCTGCTATGCCTTCACCATATGTCATAAAATGATGGTCCTTTTCGCTCCTTTTTAAGTGGAGAATGGCCTTTAGCACTTTGGTTGGCTCTCTTCATCCTATTTAGAATGAGGGTCCTGTAGGTGGTTCATGATTTTTTGAGTTTCTATTCATGGATTCAAGCCTCCATGGCAGTCTATGCTTTCAACCTGTAATATTTTCTTCTCAAACTAAGTCTCCTCGTTTTGGGTCTTCCTTTCTTTTCTTTTTCCCTATGAATTATTTGTAAACTTGTTGAATTAATTTGTATCTCTAATTTTGATGTTGTAATTAGTCCCTTTTTGAGTAAAAGAATGAACAACAAAGCAAAGTGCACTTTTTTGGTAAATCATGTGGTAAAAAGGCTATTGATCATGACTGACTTGACAGAAACTTAGTGGAAGTGCTTCCTCCATCGTCAGGATCAAATTTTTCTTTGCAAATCATACGAGGCTAAACAACATAACCTTAGTGTTAGTGGAGGTGCTTCCTCCAGTAAATCACCTGGCTCTTTCATGTGATTAATTCTTGATTAATGTTGACTAGCATTTTTCTTTCCCTTTGCCACAGTTTCGCCATTCATTTGCCCTTGGTCGGTCTAAATCATTGTGTTTCGACAACTTCTCCAATATTACCTGCACCATATACCGATGAGACATAATTGGAACCTGAATTTATGAACCTCTTCACATAATGCAAGAATCGCCATGTTTCAAGTGCAAATTTGACGTCACGCATTTCAGACTCAGCCTTCCCCTACATCAACGGAGGCCGCTGAACTTTTCCCTTCTTTCTCACTTTTCTAATTGAAGCACATATTAAAAGTTAACCATTATTATTATTTTTTTTTTTTTTGGTATTGGTTGCTATATTTTGAACTAGCCCCACAATAGAACTCTTTGGCTTGACAGCAGAAAACATTTTGTTGGTGATACTTTGATTTTTACAACCATTTTTAATTCTGTGTAGTGTGTTTAGTGATGTACTTGGTTTTAGTACAAACTGTTTGTGGAGTCTTAGGATTTGTTACACCTTTAGGTGGTTGATCTGGTTCGAAGAGCAGTTCCACTGGCACTGACCGCCGAAAATGATTCCCTGAGGGAGGAATTAAAACAACTGCAGGAGAAGAAAGATGGCATTGATATATTGGCGCATAAGCAGGTCCGACTCATCCTCTGGGGTGGGCTAGGAGCCGGGCTGCTCCAGGTGGGGCTCTTCTTCCGGCTAACATTCTGGGAATTCTCATGGGACGTGATGGAACCCATTGCATTCTTCACAACAACCACAGGTTTGGTGATAGGCTATGCTTACTTCCTGTTCACTTCAAGAGACCCAAGTTACCAAGACTTCATGAAGACGCTGTTTCTTTCAAGGCAGAGGAAGCTTTTCAAGAGGCATAAGTTTGATGTTGAGAGATTAAGAGAGTTGCAGAGCAAGTGCAGGACACCATTAGATGCAAGCACCACTTTGAGAAACCGCTTTGGGGTGGAATTGGATCTGGAAGATGCTTTACATAGGGATTAACATTTTCTTTTTCAAATGTTTTATACATTATTTTTTGAGTGAATACATTTTTACATTTAACCTTGCCTTTTCAAGTAGGTGAGAGGGAGAAGTTTAATGTAACTTTTGTTACGGTTCTTGGCTGACATTTGGCTCTTGACATATATAATTAAACAACACAAGGATTGAGTCCTATGTTGATTCCAATTGTTGGACATTCAGGCTGGAGTGTCTTTTTTTTTTCTTTTTTTTTTTTTCCTACTAAAGATAAAAGAAAGCGTGCGTCACCAATGTCACTATTATAAAAGTAGTCTTTCGACACAGATACTATTCAAAGAACGAGTTCCTCCATTTTGTTAATGATCAAAAATTGATAAATAGATTCATTCTTTCTTTCTCCTGATATTTTCTTCCTTCCTTTATTTACTTTGTTAATCAACACATAAAATTCATTATTTAATAGGATAAATTATACTCACCTTCTTTAAGATTTATTGTAATTATATTCATATTCTTTCTACTTTTAGAAATATATTCAAACCTTTTCACTTTCTTTAAAACATATGAAAACGGAGACCCAATTTAATAATAGGTATTCTAAATTGAAGCTTAAAAAAAAGGAACTAACAGGTGGCAGCCTTGTAAATCCGACTACTCGTTGGGCGTTGGATTCGGTTTATATGGGTCTGTTTGGAAGTGTTTTCAGATGTTTCTGTTTTATTGTTTTTGAAAACAGTTTTTTAAAAACTGTTTTTAAAAACTGTTTTTCTAGAACCAAAAAATAAAAAACTTGTTTGG
>JANHAO010014700.1:0-15225 GCA_026873985.1 Saraca asoca
AATAATTTTCACCTTTTGGTTCCTCAATTATCTACCTAAGATTAGATAATAAGTTGATCAGGCAAATTATTTTATGCAGGCATAAAAATCAAACCAATTAAGCTAAATAATTACAATAAGGATTTTGCTCAAACAATTGCCTAAGAACTCATAGGTGGGCTAAACCCAATCCTAGAGTAAGTATCTGCTCATGTATGATTGAATTAACTAAAACAAATAAAAAGAAGATCATAATTAAAACTTGATGCAAGAATGCAAGAGTGCAAGAAATAGGTGCAACAAAGAAAACAATCAAGAAGAGGATGCAGTAATATAAAGAAAGATCAAGGACACAAATAAAGCAAGATAAAAGAAAGCAAGATGGATTAATAAAGAGAATAAAAGAAGATAAGAGAAGAAGAAGAATGATGCAAAAGAATTAAAGAAGGAATGTAGATGCAGGTGTAGATGTTTAGCAAAAAGAAAGAAAAGATGATGCAGAAAAACTAAAGAGAAGATGTAAATAGAAAATAAAAGAGAAAGATGAATAAGAAGATAGAAGATAAAAGAAAAAACTCTGGGAAACTTTAATGAAATAAAACTATAAAATCTGGAAACAAAACTTGCATAAACTATTGAAAAGAAATCTAAACTAATAGAGAAGAGAAAAGAGAAGAGAGAACTATTCTAAACTTAAAGAAGGATTCCCAAACTATACAAGATATGAGATGGGATGATATAAACTGATTACAAGGGCCCTATTTATTGCCTTTTTTTATGTTTACCACAACTGTTCTCCATAACACGAGCTGGGTGTGCTTCATGAGAAAAGATTTATCAGTTTGGCCATGTCAGCATGTAACATGGCCTGGCCGTGTTATGTAACACGACCGTGTTACGTGATTTCCCATTGAGATTCTTCATGAAATTTTGTTTAGGTTTCTTCCAGACTCTAGCATGGCCTGGCCGTGCTTGGCAACATGGCCGTGCTCTGGGTTGTTCTCTAGGATTTTCATGAATTTCTTCTCCAGGTCTTTTCCAGCATCTAGCACGACCTGGTTGTGTTCCATGGCATGGTCGTGCTTCATGTTTTCTCCATGTTTTTCTTGATTCTTTGCTTATTTCTTCCATGCATTCTTCTTGTATCTTTTCTTTAATCCAAATGCATCTTCATTCTTCAAGTTTCCTTCTTCTTGGTAGCCTTTTTCATCATCCTGCATGAGAAAAACAAACCGAGAGCAGTATTGAGGACAAAAATAAAACTAAGATAAAAACATTAAGAAGACATGAAATCCTATTAACAAAATGAACTAAAACTATCTTATTTTCATGTACTTTTTCCCATTTATCAATTATGTCAATTTTGAGCTTTGAGAGCAAATTATGCTCAGTTAGCAACTTGTGCTTAGTTTTAAGCAACTTGTGTTCAATCACTTTGAGAGCAACTTATGCTTGATTAGTAGTTTGTGTTAAGTTTTAAGCAACTTCTGATCAATCACTTTGAGAGAAAATTATGCTCAATTGGCAACTTGTGTCGAGTATTGAGTAACCCATGCTTGATCACTTTTTGTCTTTTTGTCAACTGGTTGAAGCCCCTTTGTTTGATAGTAACTTTGAATTTTTCATGCTCAAAGAGAATGGAAATACATATCCTTGTTACTTTAGAAATATCGATAGCTATTGGAGTAGAACTTTAGATATTATTGGCAATTCTAGGAAATGTTAATATCCACAAATACAATTAACCACAATAGAAAATTATTTTACCCATTTGCTTCATTTTTCTTATCCAACTATCAGTGCTTTCTCATTCATTGGTTGTGTCTCAAGTTGTAGTTATTCTTTAGTTTTGGACACTTTCCTTCCTTTCGAGTTGTTCATGTAACACTTTCATGCAATACACTGATCAGCTTTAACATAACCAACACCATTACTAGTAGGGGATTTCATTAACAAGTGAGAGGTTGATACAATGACTTAAACTTGGTTCACTGATGGTCTTCCAAGAATTACTTTGTATGATGTTTTTTTTCTTTTTTGCATTTACCACCAAAAATCCAACATCTAAATTTTGTACCTAGGGCCATGTTCCTAAAGACATCCTTAGTTTGACTACACCTACTTTCTTGAAAATCTGATCAGGTTTCCTTAGTATGGGTTAGACTATTTATCGATATATGTAGTGCCCTTGTTGAATGGGTATATAAGATATCTAATAAACTCCCTTGATCAACTAGTATTCTCTTAACTACATAGTTGTGAATGGTTGCCATGATTGACATCAAATCATTATGCTTATGATCAAAGTTTGGAACAAACTCTTCCTTAGTGAAAGAGATCAATGGGTTTAGCTTCTGCTTCAATCTCTTTTCACCTATAGTCATTGCCAACCACAAGTGTCTTTTCCTCGCATTTTTTATACTCCTCCTACAATAAAGCCTTCGACAATGGTTTCCACCACACCTGTAATTACTACTAGCTTACCTTTATATACCTTAGTCTTTCTCTCTATCTTTGGATTCAAGGAATGTGGTCAGGACTATCCTCGCTCCTTTTGATCATTCCAAGGCTTGTACCCATCTTTTGTCATCATGGTCATACTTCCTAAACTATTAGAGATATCCTTTTCAAATCAATGTTTTGATTTTGTTCTTTAGGTTTACACATTCATCTATGTTGTGTGACTAGAGTCTATGAAATAGGTAATATTTGTTTGTACCTAGTGGTGATGGTCTCTAATTCTTTTATGGTAGAAATTTCATTAACTTGATTGCTTTGGCATTATCCATAATTGTTTTTCAGTGAAACATACAATGGAGTGCCATCAATGAATCTTTACTTTAGGAAAAATCAATCCTTTTGATCATTTCCATCATTACAGTGGTAGTCATCTCTTGCCCCATTTATCTTTTCTTTTTGCTTGTTCAATCTCTTTAGCATTAATGAATTGAGTTGATCTTGCTAAAAGTTTGGCAAGGATATCTATTGGCTTTTTTGCAAATGACTTGGAGAAATCCTCTTATTACAATCCTATCATGATTGAATGGACAACTACCACTTCTTGCAGATCTTTTATTTCAAGAGCTACTAGATTGAATTCACCTAGATACTCCTTGAATGGTTCATTCCTTCCTTTTTTATCATCATGAGTGATGCACTAGTCTTCTTATGCACTCGAGAGGTTACAAAGTAGGGCAGGAATTGGTTAGCTAGATCTTGCAATTGTCCAATCAAATTTAGCTTTAGGCTTATGAACCAATAGAGACCTACCTTTTTCAACATTGTGGAAAATATTAGCACATAATCACATTCAATGCTCTTAAAAGTAATATTGCCACATGGAAGGCCTCAATATGCTCTTGAGGGTCAACTATTCCATTAGAAGACTCTAAATTGGTCAAGGTCTTGAAGTTTTAAGGTATCAACATTCTCATGATATCCAAAGCAAAAGGATGCAAATTGTCCATATCATCATGTTCTCAATGAACATGATCATTGTGATCATTAGATCGATTCAATTTTTTACTACATTTGCCATCAAAACAATAATTAATTGTATGCTTTCTTTCAAACTTGTCAGGGCAATAGTCATGATCATGGTGGTGATGCTCTTAGTCATCTTGGTAATAGTGTTATTATTTCTTATCATAGTTATGGCCTTGCTGCTCATCATGGTGTTGATGGTCATGTTAGTTATGTAGCGCTTGTCATATTTGTTCGAGCTCTATACATAATTGGTGATTCTTTATATAGTTGTCATGGGTAAAATCCAGTTTTGCATAATAGATAAGCAAAAGCCTAGTGAAAATTGAAAACTAGTTAAAAGAGCTCGGCTTGCTAAGATTGCACCATCTCACTAATCACGAGGTCAGGGATGCAAACGAAGCCAAAAGTTAGAGAGACAGCTCGTCAAGAAGTGAGTTGCCCCGCTAAAGCTCACCTCACTAAGAGCAAGGTCGATCTCATTAAATGAAGGCTAGCAATGACACTGAGCCAAGCATCTCAGCTCATGAGGATAGGCACATTGCCTAGACAAAGGCTTAGTGAGATTGAAGAGGCTTAGCGAGATAGAGCACTAGACAAACTTACGTCAATTCTTAGCCCTAGCAGACAAGAGGGGCTCACCCACAAAAAGCCACCTACAAGAGTTAATTTGGAAAAGATTAAATTGTCTTATACATTTAATGTTTGATGTAACTTATTTACAACATGTAAAATTAAAATTGTAACCTTCCACCTTTTATAAATAAATGGGGGAGGATCCTTATAGAACAGGCGGAAGCAGATATACTGAAACTCTACAAAATTTTTCTGCAAATCAATAGAAAGCTACTGTGGACATAGGGATTAGTACTGCTTGGTTTTAGCTGAACCATGTTAAAAATATTGCATGCCATTATCGTTCTTCTTCTTCATCATTTCATCGTCCTCTTCATTTCTCATTTCCTTAACCTGAAAGTAATTTGGGGTTCAAGAACTAATCTCAGTTGGCTAGAATTTGGCAAGACTAGATTTCACCATCAACAATTTGGCACTAGAAAGAAGACCCAACTACTTTCAGATTTCTTGATTTCTTCTTTGTATAGCCACAATGGTAAGAGGAAGAATCACCAGGAGTTTAAACACTCTAGTTGATTAGCCAGCAGATGTTCCCACTATTGAAACTCACCTTAGCCTACCACTGCCTTTGAAATTGAAGAGATGAAACACCTCATCAACCGTTGCCAGTGCTTGAAAACATGGTGAGAGAGTTGGTTAAAGTTGTTAAAATGCTGACACAAGCACAAGCCCAAGGTGCACAAAGACAAGAGGAAATTGTAGCATAGCTCCAATAGTTGCATGAAGAAGCCTAGAAAGGGACTCACAAGGACTGCAATAGTCAGTGATCAAGGGCTTATAGCAAGTTGAGAGCTCTAGCCCATGATTCAAAATGTAGGACCTAGTAATGAAGGAAGTTCTTCAAAGGCTAAAACAGTTAGAGGAACACCCCCAGTCTCAAAAAGACAAACCTCGCCATGAGGAGAGCTCACCATTCTCTATGGGATTGAAATGCAACTCCTTCCACAAAAACTTAAGGTCCCTTGTGATCCCATTGTATGACAGAAATAGTGATCCTTGTGACCATTTGGATGCATTCAATGTCTAGATGGATCTTTAAATGGTTGATCCTATGGTCAAATGTCATGTCTTCCCAGCCACATTAGGAGGAATACCTCAAGCATGGTTTAAAAGCCTCCAGACTCGCAGTGTTAATAATTGGGAAGAGTGTCAAAGGAAATTTGTTGACCAATACCAAAAGAGGTAGCTTGCACCCCCTTACCACCTCACCATGATCTTTCAATGAAGGAATAAATCACTGAAAGATTACATAGCCAAATTCAGGCAAGAGGCCAATTCTATAGAAAATCCCATAGAGGAGTATATTCTCATAGTGATCTTCATGAGACTCTGCAAAGATGGGAAGTTATATAGAAACTTATACAAGTCCCTAGTGTGAGATCTTGTTGAATTCTATGAGTGAGCTACTAAACAAATCCGATGGGAAGAAACCTTTAGCATAGAGGAACTCAGGCATAAGAATAAGATGGCTAGCATTCCACAAAGCAAAAAGAGTAGCAAAGAGAATCAGAATAATGACTCCAGCGACTAGCCCATGAAGAGGGCCAAGGGTGTGCAACCCTAGTATCGAGGTCGCCACTAAAGCCATAGCATCTTGTCTGACACACAAGATAGGATCTTCGTTATGGAATAGGATAAGGAAGACTTTAAAAAGCTCAAGCCTCTCTGGACTCCTGGCAAATTCAGGAGCAATGAAGATAGATTATGTGCCTATCATAATGAGAATGGGCAAAATACCTTAAAATGTTGGGCTCTAAAGGATGCCATAGAAGATCTCATCAAGAGGGGTCAACTACAGGATTATATAGTGAGGCTATCAGAATGGCAAGCTCAACATTTTCAGTGAATCATTGATCAAGAATAGGAGCCCTCTATTAGAACCATATTTTGATCCTATAATGATATACTGAGATTAATACAAATGTTGAGATTTTATCTAGGAACCCTCAACAGAATGCCGCATAAAAAGAAAGCTATTCTATATTGATTGATGTTATTGCCAGCTAATTAGCTGAGGTGTGGTGGCACTTAAATACTAAAAAACCAACAAAGAGCCAAGAGCTCGCTAAAGTGTGGAAGCACTATTAAACACTCAGAATCCAACAAAAAGCCATAAGCTCATTGAGGTGTGGAGGCACTATTAAACACTCAGAATCTAGCAAAGAGCCAAGAACTCGCTAAGGTGTGAAGGCACTATTAAACACTCAAAATCTAGCAAATGAGGTGCAGAGGCACTATTAAACACTCAGAATCCAACAAAGAGCCATGAACTTGGTGAGGTGCAGAGGCACTATTAAACACTCAAAATTTAACAAAGCTATAAGCTCGCTAAGGCATAAGGACATCAAAATTAATTTGATTATCTGCCTACTGAGCAACAAAGTTGTTGTGGTGGAAGTAGTAAAATGCAGCTCTTATGTGACCAAATGATTTGCAGCTCTTATGCGGCCTCTTTTTCCAAGCATAGCTGGCATGCAACCTATCTGAATATTATTGACTAAAAGGGTGTTTAGATGTCAAGATTTACTAATTGAATATGGTCGATTGGTCATTTGAATGTTTTATTCAACTGTGCTTTATAGGAAAATGCATTATCATTTATAATATATGAAGCAACATTTAAGAGTTACAAAGAAAACTCATTCACTACAAGCCTTATTCAATGAGGTAAAATTACATCAGAAGATGAGAAATATAGAAATAAAAGTATAAAGCCTATAGCTATCAGAGAGCTAGCCCCCGAGAGACGAACTTCAACTGGCCAGAGGATCGACGAGCATGACTACTCCTTAATCTTCTTCTTCTTATAGCCCTCCTTAGCCAATGGCTCCTTTCCTAACTCGAGCCCAGAGTAACTCAAAAAACATATAGGAGTCTGGCTGCAAGGCTGAATCTTATGGCAGAACCATGAGAAGATAATCCAAGATCTACACAAGAGTCCCCAGTAGCCAACTAGAAGAGTTATGTAAGGAAATCACGTGCAGCAGGCCATTCATGCCTCCTAATCTCCTATAGCATGACATACACATCTCAAAATGCTTCACTGGAAGCTGAATTATTAGAAACATGGAAGGCATAACCAAGGCTTTCATCGAACCATTCCACGTAAAAGCAAGAAGAGCTTCTCAAGCTTTATAAACTAGTTCAGATTTAGTAAAGGACCTAGAGGATAATTGGCTATTTTAGATCAAATGGTCTAGAGAAAACAAGGCTGCTATGCCAATAACAATAAATTATGTACAGTAGGAGGTATGGCCTAAAATAAATGAAGTGAAAGAATTAAACTTTGAAATGACAGCACATCAGAGTAAATTACAGCTCTCAGTCCGTAAAATGAACTTAGAGTTAGGAGGCTTATGTTATGGGTAAAATCTACTCTCTCATAATAGATAAGCAAAAGCCTAGTAGAAACTAAAAACTAATTAAAAGAGCTTAGCTCACTAAGATTGCACCACCTAGCTAATTACAAGGTCGGGGATGCAAATGACACCAGAAGTTAGAGAGACAACTTGTCAAGAAGTGAGCTACCCTGCTAAAGCTCACCTCACCAAGAGTGAGGTTGGTCTCACTAAATGAAGGCTAGCATGACATTGAGCCAAGCATCTCAGCTCGTGAGGACAGGCACATTGCCTAGCTAAAGGCTTAGTGAGATTAAGGAGGCTCTGCCTTAGCAAACAAAAGGGGTCCACCCACAAAAAGCCGCCTACAAGAGTCAATTTGCAAAAGATTAAATTGTCTTGTACATTTAATGTTTAATGTAACTTATTTATAGCATGTAAAATTACAATTGTAACCTTCAACCTTCTATAAATAGATGAGAGAGGATCCTTATAGAATGGGTAGAAGTAGATATATTGAAACTCCATAAAATTTTTCTCTAAATCAATAGAAAGCTACTGTGGACGTAGGGACCAATACTGCCTCCTTTTAGTTGAACCATGTTAAAATTATTGCATGCCATTATTGTTCTTCTTCTTCATCATCTTCATCATCCTCTTCATTTCTCATTTCCTTAACCTGAAAGCAGTTTGGGGTTCAAAAACTGATCTTAGTTGGCTAGAATTTGGCAAGACAAGATTTAACGGTCAATAATAGCATTTTAGCATCATGGCCATGATAGTGTTGGTGATGATGCATATGTCCATGATGATGATGATAATGAATAGAGTGCTATTAAAGTTAGAGAGAAAGTTAGAATGGTTGAATGGATGAAGTATTCAATGATTATAAATGGAACTCATACCTTGTTATTTATATATGTGTAGAGAGGTAAAAGGGGTTTTCTCTTTAACCAAAACCTTAAGCTAGACTGCCAAAATGGGCCTTGACTATTTTATTGGGTAGTTGTCCCTTTGTTTATAATCTCATATCCAAACTACAAAGCATACACAATCATGTTATTTTACATTACTCTCAATTAACATCAAACCACATGTACCCCGAAAGTTACCTCTTTTTCTCTTTGACTCCAACTTCACTCCTAGTTAACAATTTCCTAAATACCTTATGTCAAGTTTTACCTTATCCTATACTTTTCTTTTTAGCCACCTTAAATCTTATTAAATGTAATTCATTTAACAGCTTGTATTAACCTAATCATTTACATGGGTACCTCGTGTTTTGTATCCAACAAATTTAATTCAAATCTTTTACTCTTGATAATTCGAATTTGTATAAGCATTAAGCAAATCAAATACAAACACTATCATGCCTCAAATTTAGAAAACACTTTGGACTCACTTGACTTGAATCAATTAATAAGAACAATACTCGCATAAAAAAATTAAGACACTTTGGATCTTTTTACCAAATGTGAATTCTTTTTATTCAAAATTTCAAAGATTTTTTTTTACAAAAATTTTGACAAAGTTTTCTCCATTTTCTAAGGTTTGCCAGAGTCACATGCCATCTTTACAACATGTACTCAACATGAAAAATTTTCATGTAACTCATAACAATAACAAGGCTCAACGATATGCACAATTTCACAATACAACTTGCATGCATACACTACTTTTTCTAATTATCAAACAATCTTTCAAGAATTATGTCTTTAATCACCAGTGAGGTGATCCACACTATGGTAGATATTCTAATACTTAAAACATTTTTAAAAGAAAAACATAGTGAGTTTGGAGAAACCAAACAAGTAAATCATTCACTAATACCATAATTGTGTTAAGTTGGCCCTTCTTCTACTTATTTACATACAATAACATGACAATCTCGATTTTAAATTTAACGCATCATGCAATTTTTGAAACTACCATCTCTATAATATAGCCACAATTACAAATATAATTACTTCCTTTATTTTTCTCTTGTATAGTTTCCCTAAAGGAAATCAAGTTTCAACTGTACCTAACATGACACTCATGCATCAAATATTCCAATCAATTATATAATAAGTAAACAAATGCCTATCCCCTTTTTTTCTACAAGTATCCATATGGGCAACTTTGGTCCTTCTGTAACAAGCAACAAACATTAACAATCTCAATTATTAAAAGAAATCCTGGCAATGCCAAGTCCATCATCCAAAACAAAATGGAACATATAAAAACAATCCTCAATAAGTGACCTTAAGACAATATGTCAACATAAATTGAAGATAGACCCATAAGCTATGTTCTTTTGGTAAATTACCCTTTTTGCCAATTCATATTTTTATTTCAATCTTCATTTTCATTATCTCTCCACCAATTTATCTCCACTTATCATTCCACTAATTCAATGACCCTTATCAATAACAATTTTCAATTGCATCAGGGAAATTACCCAATGAACTTTACTTATGAGTTCAATTTCCAACTTCCACACCATTTTTGACAAGAAAACAAATACCACTCTACAACATATCCTATTCAACCACATTTCAAAGACATATTAACCAAAGGTACATATGGATTTACAATTTGTTCAATCTACATTCAAAAGCACAATTCTAAATTACATAAATGAGCTTGGATACAAAATTGGCATAAAACAACTCATCACACTCATAGGTTACAAATACATTACTAATGCATAAATACAACTCCCATAAATTCACAACTTTCATGTCAACTATTTCAAAGCTTCATTTCTTTCAGTTATTTCAATCATTTTCCAATATTCAAGTGACAACATATAACATAATTTCTCTATTCAAGCATACTAACAAGAACATAAGTCATCCCACAACTATAACATTTAATCACACCCCAAAACAATCCTACTATATTTCAATGAACAACATTCACGCATTTCTAATATTCAAGAAAAAATATTATTATAGACACATAGGCAATTTTGTAGCGACTTCACTTTCCAACTTCAAACCTTCATAAATTTTTCATTTTCATGCATTTCTATTACACATGTTTTTGCATTTCTACCTTCAAATTAATACACATTTCTATAATCACACTTCCCAACTCAGTACACATATTCACAATCATATGTTTCATCCAAACACACCATTCCCTAATCATGCATTTCAACTAATCACAAAGTCCCACATATGGCAAAACTCCCATATATACCTCTACCAATTTCAATTAATTTAAATCATATGAAAACCTAATTTCCACCTACATCAACTCACAAGGAAATTAAACAAATTACAAACATAAAGGATGGGTAGTTACAATCTATACTTAACCTAAGAATTAACAAAAATTTTCCATTGTAGTTAATCTTTAACTTACTCTTACCATTTGTTGCACAACTAAGGAGAGCAAGTCGCTGTTGATTGAGGTGGTGGCTAGAGCATTGCAAAACCATTGTAGCCAAAGTCCACACAATAGAAGCTGCCAAGTCAGGTGAAGCCACCAAGGTTGGATGGAAGTTGGTGTGACTACTGGTCACTAGTTGTCAGGAATAGATGGATGCAATAGTGGGGTTGGGATTTCCTTTTGTGAGTTCTTTATTTCTAACAAAGTTTCTTTGAAAAAGGGAGGAATTTTTTTATTAATAAAATGGGAAAGGAGATAATTAAATACACACAACTCATTGCAACTAAAGGTTCAATCAGTATACATCAAATAGATGCTACCTTAACATGAAGTTTTATTAAATGCCACATCATTTTTTTTTAAAGAAACATTTAGAAATAAATCTATTTTCGAAATATCAAAGGTATAGAATTCAAACAAAATAAATAACACATCAAACTTTTTTAAAATTAGCTATAATTAATCAATAATTAAAATAATAATTTAAAATGTACCTGTAGTAAATCTAGTAGTCAACCTAATAAGATACATTAAATAGCATACTTTTATAATCTAAATAAGTAAAACTAAAATATGCTTTCATAATTTGTAAGAATCCAACTAAATAAAGTTTTAAAGATACTTAATAAAACTTAAGATATAAATCTTGTCTTAAAATAATTCAAGTGCTTATTTAAAACCTAAGAATAAAATATTCTTTAAGCAAATAAAATCATCATAAATCATTTATTTATTTTCAAAATGGTTATTATTAAAAGAATACTTCTATCCAAAATAACTAAATCACCCATATAATGAAATGATGTACTTTATAATTACATTGTCATTAGTTTAGAGTTTAATTAAATAAAACTAAATAGTATTTAGTGTAACTTAAAATTTTCTTTTTATGATGAAGTAACTAAATAGTGATTTAATAGCTAAAATAATTAACATGCCAAAACTACTAATCAAAATATTTTATTTACTTTTCTCAATAATCACTGACATATTTTGATAAATCAAAACTTTTAAAACATATCATATGAAATTATGAATTATCTAGATTTCTTTTTGTCATTAAAATAATTAATGTAACCATTTAAAATCCTTAAAACTAGCCAAAGACTATGTAACCTTATAGCAATGGCTAATAATTTGATTCTACACTTTACCCTTATGACCCTAAACACCTTAAGCTGCATTCCGAATTTCATGTATGAAGCTAAATAAGGATGCATTCAACTCATAATTCTACACTCAATCAATACTATAATTAGGTATACCTAGACATTGGAACCAATCACACATACCCCAATTGTTAACCATTTCCCAGCTTTTCCTTTGTCCTAAACTGCCTATATTGGAAGTCAAGAATTAAGTTGATCATAGATGTAAAATATAATACAAATGCAAGAATCATAGAATATTTCAATAAGATCAATATTTCTAGCAAAAGAGTTATTCTATCTGTTATGGACATTTTTTGGATCGAATGAAATGGATCAGCAAAGGCCCAAAGAATTGGGACCGAGGTCAAGAGGCAAGACTGAACTCAGAATAAGGTCACTGGAACCAAGCTACAGATCATGCAGTGTGAACTCGCAACCCTCCACCAACTAAAGCAACAGCAAGCTCCCCTAGTCATCATAGGGAACAACCTACATTTGACAGATATAGTCTAAGTACTCCACAAACCTGTAAATTAGCCTCCAAAGTTCGACAATGATTTGCTCCGCATTTATTACTTGACATCTAGCATTTAATACTCAACACAAATGTAATCATAGTTTTATAATGATAAATTATGGCTTGTAACCCTTTTGGCCTTTATAAATAGAGAGGGGGAACCATAACATAGAAATAGACAAAAATACATGTAGAAACTCTGTGGAAATAGCCATTGATATATGTATTCTTGTTTAACTCAAAAAAGGCAACTGCCAAAAGTTAGTATAATCATCGTGGACGTAGGGGTCATCTAAATTTTAGCTGAACCATGATAAAAACCCTCCTTATTCTCTCTTCCCTTTCACTGAATCTTTCTCTACTTTACTATATTTTTCACTTCTTTAGTAGCAGTTTGGTTCTCAGAATCCCTAGTTGATCGATTACCAAAATCGACTGTTAACATTTTGGCATGCCCAATGGGACCAAACTGCTTTCTCATTTATTTGTTAATCAATTGCAATGGCAAGAGGAAGAGTAATTAGGAGCTCAAGTGTTGCCGCTAACCAATTAGGTGGCCATAAAGAACAGTGATGAAACATGCCTGAGGATAAAAACCCTATCCTGGCGAGTACTTCCTCCGCCCTCCTGGAGGTTGATGGCCTACAAGCTCTACGCCAGTGTCAAGAAGCACTCGAGAGTACAGTGAAGAGGCTTGTTGATATAGTCAAGGCATTAGCCCAAGTGCATACACAAAAGGCACAAAAATAAGATGGAGCCACTCTAGTCATGGAAGCGGTTCAATAGTTGCAAGTGGAGATGCTAATATGAAGGTAGAAGCTGGTTAGGGAAGGAGCCTGAGGGGCTGATTTGGGTCACTCCTTCAGTTCGTGACCTGAAATGGGAGGATGACAAGCTCATGAGAATGGTAGAAACCAGTGAGCTGAGAGTTCATACCACACTGAAGGCTCAAAAGTGGGCCAGGATAGTGACAAGAATCGGTAATTCAAGGCTCAAGATCAAATGATCGAGGAATTGATGTAGAGGGTGCAAAGGTTGGAAAAATGTCCCTCAACACAAGATCAATCAGGTCATTACAAAGGGAAGACCCCACTTTCCAAGGAAATTGAGACAGAATCTCTTCCCCATCACTTCAAGATCCCAACCATCCCACCATATGATAGGAAAAGTGACCCATATGATCACTTGGATGGCTTCAACATTCAGATGGATCTCCAGACTAACAATCCCCTTATCAAAGTCAAGTCTTTCCAGCTACCCTTGGGGAGGTGTTGTGAGCTTAGTTCAAAAGTCTTCCAGCCCGTAGCATCAGAGTTGGGAGGAATGCTAGAATAAATTTGTCGACCAATACGGAGCCCTTAAGAAGCAGCTTGCACCATCTTGCCACTTGGCGACCATCTTCCAAAGGAAGGACGAGACATTAAAGGAATACATTGCAACATTTCAAAGTGAAGTTAATAACATAGAAAGTCCTTTCGATGATAGTATCCTAATAGCAATCTCAGCAGGGCTCCGCAGAGATGGGAAACTATACGAAAGTGTACACAAGTCCCTAGTGAAAAGCTTAGGGGAGTTCTATGAATGGGTTGCTAAAGAAATTCGGTGGGAGGAAACTTTTAGTTTGAAAAAGGTTCGATGAAATGGTGAAGCCGATGGCTCAATTTCTAATCAGAATGGGAAAAGAAATAACTGTGACAAAAGCAAAATTGGCCAAATCGATAATGCAAGTTTTTATCCTACAAAGAAAGCTAGGACTGAGCGACCCGAACCCATGGTAGCTATGATAATTATAGCATCCTGTCTGACACCTTGGAGAGAATATACATAACAGAGAAGCACAGGGAGAATTTTGGGCAACCTAGGCCCTTGCTGACCCCATCGAAGCATAAGGATTTGAACAGGTTTTGTGCCTGCCATAACAACATTGGGCACACCACCTCTAAATGCAAGTCGCTTAAAGATGCAATCAATGACATCATCAGGAGAGGTCATTTGAAAGACTATGTGGTATGACCTGTGACGTGTTATTTTCTACAAGTGCATGGTGTAACTATAGCAAAATCTGATGAATATGGGTAGCGTCCCACAAGGATCTTTATTATTAGTTACTAACTGTTTGCAATGTAGGATGCCTAAATCAAATAAGAACAGTAAAAGTAATAGGGAGATAGAAGGAAAATAGTAGTAATAAAGGAATAATTAAAATTCAATTCTAAAAAGGCCTAGGATTGAGGTTTCAACACAATTATGATCTTTAATAATTAATTGAGTTATTTCCTATTATGATTACTTAATTAATTAAGGATGGTTTTGGCTAAATTAATTAATAGCCTCTTTCAAGGTCTAATAATAGTACTTAAATCAACATATTTACTTACTTTCATGAAATTAGATTAAATTAAGCTCTTTAAAATCTGTGCAAACCAATAAAGATTCCTAAAGAAACTTAATCTACTTTTGTGATTAAAATATCTTTATTCAACCATTAGTTTTTTGGCGATAATCTTCTCCTTTCGGTACTTCAACTATATACCTAAGACATGATAAAACATTGGCCAAATACTTTATAAAAAATATTGCAGGCATAATAATTGAATCAAATTAAATAAGGTAATCACAATAGAAAACTCATCAATAACATTAAAGAATCATAATTGAGTTATTCCCAATCCTAGAATAAAGATTTACTCAAACATAGTAAAAGTAAAAACAAGATTCATTAATATAAAGGAAAGCATGATGT
>JANHAO010014701.1:0-15181 GCA_026873985.1 Saraca asoca
GCTATTATGCAGAAATTATGTAAATGATGCCAATAGACACAAAACCACAAATCTATCTTAACACAGCTGGAAACATGACATTTTATCTCTTAAAATGCTAAGCATGAGGGCAAATAAATGTGTCAAATCTTGTGTTATCAGTCCCCTGGTCAATTATAAATGTTGTTTCATCTTCATCATTGGGTGCATTTTAAGATGATTGTATCTTGTAAATATATCCCTGAAACTTAGGATTTTAAACCCAACAGCATTGTCCACCAGTTGATTAATGTTCGGGAGTAGGTATAAGTCTTTAAGGCATGCCTTATTGAGATCCATAAAGTCCATGCACATTCTCTATCCCCATTAGCCTTCTTGACAAGGACAATGTTTGCCAGTCATGTCGTCTGTGAAACTTCCCTGATGAAACACGTGCCTAATAGCTTTCCCACTTCTTCTTTGATTACTTTCTACTATTTATCACTATGATTCCTTTTCTTTTGCTACATAGGTTTAGTTTTGGGGTCAACTGATCGTTTGTGATAGGCTATGTTGAAGTCAATTCTTGGCATATTTACAAGCGTCCATGCAAAGATCTTGGTATATTTCTCTAATAATTCCTTTAACAATTCTAGGCCAGGCTTTGGTCGAAACGAATTATCTTGTCTAACATCAAGTAAAGTCAAGGCCATTTGGCACTCGTTATCTAGTAGGTTGACAACTTACACTTGGCCAAGCTAACCATGTAGCATTTATAGGCTACTTGCTGATCAGCCCAAACTTTTCTAATCCCTTATAGCTGGTCCAAAGATAGCCTTCCTTAGGTCATGTTATAAGTGCTATTTGAGTTGGCCATGACTAGAAAATTGACATCTAGATTCTTAGTCAATGACTGAGTTCCTAAGGTTGTCTTAAGGTCATTCTTCCTTCCACCTAAACTTGTCCTCCAGTGAAACCAAACAAAATGCTTGTGTAAGATTTATACATGCTTTTTAGTATATTAAGAGAATTAGTAGCAGGCAAGTTTGAAATTCCAGCAAAACTTCCTTGATCAACAAGTATCCCTTTGACTATGAAGTTGTGTACTAGCCCTGAGATTATCATTGGATTGTCATGGTTTTGGTTAACATCCATGAAGTCCTTTTCTAAGAAACAAATCTACTCATACTACTGCTTATACTACTCTCTCCTCTTATTCCCCTTAGTTATCATTACTGCTCGGAGGTGCCTTTTTCTGGCTTTCTTGGAGCTTCCCTCTCTTGTGAATCCCCTTACAATGGTTTCTACTATTTTCAAGACTAGGGATTTGCCTCAACCTGTTTGTTTTTCTATTCGAGCAGGTCACAATGAAAGATCCTACTCCTTCACTTCCTGCTTCTCTCCATCTTTTCCTATATGAAACTTTTTATACTTTAAAAAGTGCCCCTCTTTATAATTACCTTTATTTCATCCTTTAGAGTTACACAATCATTCATGTGGTGCTCGTAGTCATGGTGGAATTTACAAAATTTTGATTTGCATGTCTGGGGGAATTTCTTCCATTTTTGTGGGGAAATTTCATTAGATCAATGACCCTTATGTCTTGCATGATATAGCTAATTAGTGCATTTAGCAACCCATAGTTATTATACCATCCATGGGGGTGCTCTTTCCTACTCGGGTGCTCTATCTTTGGTTGGCACAATTTTAGACTGAGCTTGTTTAACCTGTCTTTGGGCGAGCTCAACTTCTTCAACATTGATATACTTTTTTGATCAGGCTAAAAGTTTCAAGCAAGAAACCACAAGCTGCTAGGCCAAAGAGAAGGAAAAGTGGATGGACTGGAGGCCAAACCTAATTTGGTGCATTACCATGCATTCATTGGGCAAAGCCATGGCATTAAAATGGGTTAGATATTCTTTAAGCATCTCAAGCCGCCCTTATTGGAAATTTACCAGGACTGCTGATGTTTTCCTGGATACCCTGTTAGCCACAAAATGGGTAGAAAATGCATTGGCCAGCTGTTAGAAACTATTGTTCTACTGGCTCAGTAGTGTTGTAAACTAGCGCAGGTAGCTTCTTTTGGATGGTAGAGAAAACATGGCACATGACGGCATTCGGGGCTCTTGACAATAACATTGATACCCAGAATGCTTCTAGATGCTTTTTGGGGTTTGACATTCCATAATAGGGATCTATGTGGGTTAGTGGTTTAAAGTGGGTAGGCAAGGGAGTGACCATTACCACTGTCGAGAAGGGGTAGTTCTCTTTCAAGCAAAAGACAACTACCTTGAGCCTTAGGTAGGGTCAATAGTTAGGTTCAATGGGTCATAAGGCTCATGTGTATAGTTGATATGGTTTTGCACATGATGGTGAAAATTGGCCATGTTTAGGGGAGCTATAGTGATGATTGGTATAGGTTGGATAATTGGATTTGGAATTTGTGGGGTTTATGACAGAAAGATATAGAGGTTTAACATTGGGTTAGCAAGACTATTTAACAAAGGGAGAAAGATTAGGTTAGGAATTTGCTCTGATTGAGTGCATGCTAGGTGTGGTTGGTGGAGTTGCAGTTTAAATGTGTGGTAGGGCAAGGCAAGCTAGGGATAGGGCATGGGGGTAGTGGTCAGGTTAACTTTGATGAGAATAAGGCATGGAGGGCGGGGAGGTGGTGGAGGAAGAGTGGGTTACGCCGGCATGTGATGAAGAGATTCCAACTCTCCTTGTAGTTGATGAACTTACTCAGCTAGTGTGCCGCACTCGAGTTTGATGGTAATTTTATAAGCTTCCCCCATTATTTGGTCCAGATGATACTCATCACATGCCCTTTCATGATGGCAATGCCCTTTTAAAGATGGAGCACAGTCAGAACATGAATGAGATTGTTATGACAATAGGCAGCTAGGAAACTTATAAATGATTCCTATTGAAACTCTATTTTTGAGAAGGATCGACCTAACAGATAAGAATCAGTGAAGGGATGACCTGTGCAAGTAATAAAGTTAGTCACATATGATGGAAGTGATCTATCGAGTACACTCTGAATCTTAAGTTAGTTTTTAAACAAAGTTTTAGTATGTGTAAAAGAGATGATCTGAGGCGATAATACTTGGTCGTTTATATAAGCGATGAGTGTACCAATTGTCTTGCTTACAAGCAAATGAGAGTGGTCATGTGTCGTTGGCATATTGGTGGTATGAGCGAGATTATCACTTGGCAGTTGATGTAGTTATGTTATTTGTGCATGTCTTGGATCACACCAGTTGTTATGTGTCGCTTAGGGGGTTGAGTTGCTTTGGTTCTATCTAATGATCAAAGTCCATACCCCTAGTTGATCAACCTAGTGCTTATGGTCATTTGACATATGACCTAGCCTTTTGTCTTCTCTTAGCAACTGCATTAATCATCCATTGTCCAAAGGCTACTTTGGGCTCTGTCACATCTTTTTAATAATTAGGAGATTATATACACCACATTTAAAATATAAGAGGATTTGATACATTTTAGCATAAGTAATAACAACACTCATTGTAACTTAATTGAAATATCAAATAATTCTCGAAATGATTTCTTTGCACAATGCTTCCATTCATCCTAGAAGATTATTGAATGTTCAATCCACAAAACAATGATTACAAACAAGAATAATTTTGATTTTTAATGCCATTTATTTATTTATTTTATTATAAAGATTGGATCAATCGTTGGGTTGGTTCTTTAAGCGTCGAAACTTGAAATTCTCAAATCTATCAACCAACCCAAACATTACGGGTTGACAATGTTAATCCCAAATCAATTCAATTGCCTGATGAAAAAAATTAATTTAATCACCCAATTCCAATTACCAAACTGTTTGGATTGATTTGGAAAAATTAGATTCGAGGATAAACCCTAACCTGCTTAATCTTTATTAACATTGTTTTGAAAATTGGATTAGACATCAAACCAAAAAGATTATTGGATAACAATTTGATTGGTTCAAGAAGTTAAACCAATAGTTTAACTAAATAATGTTATAATTAAGAAATTAAATATACTAAATTGAATTATATATAAAAATAATTAACATATAATATAATTTATAAATTTAAATTTATAATATATAAGAATTTATAAATATAGCAAATAAAAATTATTATAAGTTCTATAAGAAGTTATTAATTAACAAAAAAATTATAGTTGTGGACAATTTATTTAGTATATTATTTAAAAAACTTATTTTACAATTAAAAAAAATTCAATTTGAACATAAAATGTAAAAATAAAAAACTAAAAAAAATAGTCAACAGATTTTTGAAAATCAATTCTGACTTTAATTGGTTTAATTCGATCTGATCACGAAAATATTTTTATAGTTAAACTAAATTGTTATACATACAAATTCCTAGTCCAACCGGTTTGACTAGTCGACTAGTTTGATTTTCCAAACATTGCTTATTAGTAACATTGTCAAGATCTTTCAATTAATTTAATTTTTAATTTTTTTTAAAAAAACACAGTAGAGTATTTATATTGTAGGAAGATAGAATTAAATTGGCCAACTGATCATGTTATGAGCATAAATTTTTCTAAATTAAAATATATAAATTAAAAAAGATTAAAACAAAACTATTACTTAGATTTTCATAAGAATTCATCGCACATAAAGTCAAATTAATATCCTTTTCTGAATGCTAATCTCTTTAATAGTGATCACAAATTTCTTTAGCTTTCAAGCTTTTTCTTGTTGATATGAATGTTTTGTTCTCTTTTGTCTCTTATTACCTAACCATTAAAGAGAAAGAATTCCACTATTGGATGGGATTAGTAGTAAGAGAGACTATGGTAGAGAAATTAGATATCTGTTTACTTTTTTTAGAGTAAAAACTATACTGGATCAATTCACTTATCATGATATCAACATAATAAAAAAAATAAATAAGTATCACACAAACTTTAGTACATAAGACCTAGGTGTTACATAAAGCTCAAACTTGATTATCATAGAAATGAGCTTAAATATAATTTATTTTAACATTCTTATAAATATTATATCCAAAATTTTTCTATTAACTTGAAATATGTTAGGAATAAATAATAACTCTATCATATATCAACTCGTGGATTTCTATCTAATTGTAGAGTCTTGCTTTTCTGTGCAGTCACAATTTTGTAATTTTTCTAAAATTAAAATTTTTATGTAAAAGTTAGTCAATGATTCAAGATCTAGTGATTACCCCAAATTCATGAAAGCCTTAAATTAGAAAACTATGCCTTTCATAGGGCTAGAACTTAGGAAAATATATGTAAAGATACCACAGGCAAAATAGTAACTTTAGCCGCACCCCCTCTTAGGAAATTTTTTAACGACATTTGGCAGCCCTAAAATGAAAATCCAGTGATTATAATCAGATAAAAAATAGAGAACAATGAATTCAAAAATATTTTCAAGCAAATATAGCACAGAACCTGGTGTATAAGTCTGAAAAATAGTGAATCTTAACGTAAGCACTTTTTGAAAACTATGAAAAATGCTCTGATTTGTTTTTCTTTTTATAGAATTTGGATTCAATCCAACGATCAATTGATCAATGTTTGGAGATTATATACCATGATATAGGTACTTTTAAAAATTCATCATTTTGTAGTTTAATGAATAAAATAACTTTTTTTATTTTGCATATTTCTGCAGGTTTATGCATAATTTTGCTTAATTCTAATCAGAAATATTACACTCAACCCCTTTCTAACTGTTTACAATCTACGTATAACCTCCTAAATTATGAAAATGTATATATAACCCTCTTAAACTTCATAAAGTATGTACTTAATTTCTTTTGTTATTATTTATTCATTAAACTTAATAAAATAAATCAATTTTCTATCATATCATTTATCAACATTACAAAATACATTTTTATCTTTGAAATCCATCATTTGTAAAATTTGAAGTTCTTGTCTAATGTGTTTTCATTTCTAAAATCTACCATTTATGGACATTAATGGAGCTCTACTTTAGAAATATAAGATGCCTATCAATATTAATTTCTTCATTATAACTAATTTTTTAAAGTACGAATATCAATTTTGTAATGTTATTTAGTCATATAATAATCACATAGATTATATTATTAAGTTTAGTGAACAAAATAACAACAGAAGAAATTAAGTGTACAATTTATAAAATTTAAGATGATATAATTTTTGAAAACTTTTTGATCTTATACTTGTATTAAAAAAATCATTTAATACCAAAATCTCTTGAGGAAACTTGTTGGTACTACAAATTGACCTAAAAAATAAAAAATGTTATAAGTAAATATAATTTTAAACATTAAAAAGATCTTAGATGTAAAATATAAAGTTAGATTGATGAATTTAAAATATAGAGATATTGACATATTCTAATTATTCTTCTGACAATTTTGTCAAGCCTTTCTTGCTGAAATCTGGCCAAAACTTAATTTGTTATAAAATTAACTCTATTTGAGATTATTTTTCTCATTATATATTAGAAAGGAAATTAGCAATTATAATAATAGTAATGTTGACGTCGGATTTTAGTTATGATCCAAACTCCGACCAACGAGGGGATTCTTACAAGATTTCTGGCTTTTGACCGGTTTGGATTAAGTAGAATAGCCGAATAGGTAGAAATAAAGGGGAGAGTAGAGAGGAAGGAGGCACCAATTTAATGTGGTTCGGCCAAATCCAGACAGTGCTAAACCCTACGTCTACTGCAGTATGTTATTAAGATAATATTATTATAATGTTTGATCTCTGTTTTGACAGAGTTTTGGCATAGAGGGATCTCTCTTTTGCAGATGGGCTTCTTCCTTATATTTTAAAGGTAAGGAGGCTACAAAAGTAATTACATATACAATAAATCTATTACATCAGTATTTAACGTACAAGATAAAGTATGTAGACTAGACGTTCTGCTTTTGGCTGTTGCAAGCCACCTTCTGTAGGTGGGACCTGAGTGTTTGTTGGGGCGAGACATGACTTAGTCTTCTGTCGAGTCCTCAAGTCGCAGATTACGCTTCATTAACCAGGTTGCTTATTCGAGCCTGGGAATGGCGAGTCTGTGCCCGCTTCTTCGTGCACGAGTCTTGAATTGATGAGGTCACTTAGTGATGTGACCCGACGATGGAATGGCTCTGGACACTGCTCGAGCTGGTCCCCTTGTTGGTCTCGAGTCTTTTGCGAGTGCTCTTGGACTGAACCAATTTTCAGGTATAACATAAGCCCCCCAACTCTAGCTCACTCTGTGGGCTAGGAGTTGAGACTCTTCAGTTCTTAAATTGTCAGCCTTTTCTTGAGATTGTCGTTTCATTTGCACTAGGCCACGTCTCCATGACACATGTTGAGCAACTATTATTAGGTCAACTTAGCCCTTTCCGAGGCCATTAATGACGACAGTTGGGAGAATGGTTCTAGATCCTTCGGTGGAGACATTCCCGGCTCTATATAAGGAAGTTACAACCCCTCCTGCTTCTTCATTCAAGTCATGTAGTTTCCTAATAGACCCCCACCATTTTTGGCATTCTATCCTTCATCGGAGGTGTGTATGATCTATTGCATATGTAACTCGGAAGACTTATTTTCCCCGGTAATGTGGAAGGATCTCACATGGATCCCAAATTGTGTCCTCTCAGCCCCGCCGTGAGGCAATTGTTCAGCCGGCCAAGCTCCTGGGGCTTCCTGATTAGCTTCTTTCAGGAAGAGCAGGTGGTCAAAGATGAAGGGATGTAGCACTGCTGCTGATTGTTCACTGGAAGAAGAAAGTCACAGCGTGCGATCCCTAATAAACTGAGGCGCGGCTCCCCAAGGTTGGCCCTTCTTCTTAATCATAGGTTTTTCCATTTGTATTTGGTTTAGTCTGTCATTTAGAGCTTTCCGATGTAATCTTGCCTTGCTGAGGCCTTTCAATGAATAAAATTACTTTTCTGTAATTTCTATTTGTTGTCGCCATTTTCTTTAGCAAACATTTTGGTTTAAACCATCTGAGTGACCTACGTGTAAGCGGCCTTGTGCTCGGGTTAATCTAGTGACCAAATAAGTAGATAGGTTAACATGTATGGGAATGAGTTTGCATGAGAGCTGAGAAACTAATAAATGAGCAATTTTGTTCTTGGGTCGATCCTATAGCCAAATAGATGAGTGCACATAAGAGCTACGACTTATTTGAGTTCATGAGAGCTGTAAAATTCGACAATTCCGTTGCCTTAGGTGAATGATTGATTCGTCAAATCCTTAGCTTCAACGATCATAGAGTCACGCTAGAGTTAAGTATTTTAAGAGTGCCTCCGCACCTCAGTGAGCACGCAGCCACGCTGGTGAAGCGAGTGTTTTTTAGTGTCTCCGCACCTTAGCGAGCACGCAGCCACGTTGGTGAAATGAGTGTTTTTTAGTATCTTCACACCTCAATGAGAACGCAGCCACACTGGCGAAGTGAGTGTTTTTTAGTACCTCCGCACCTCAGCGAGCACGCAGCCACATTGGTGAAGTGAGTATTTTTTAGTGTCTCCACACCTTAGCGAGCATGTAGCTATGCTGGCGAAGCGAGTGTTTTTTCTTCTCTAGAATGAGCTCTAGGGGGCCTCAACCGGATCAAGGATCACTGTTGGCATAAAGTATGGAGTTTCTAGTGAGATCCACGATGTGTTGACTACATGTGAGCTGTGGATATTAGTAGTACTTGGAAGTGAAGAGAACAAAGTGAACAACATTAAAACAATTGGCCAATAATTCTCGATGGAATTAAAGAAATAATAATTACACTTTGCCCAAAAATTTGAAATACAACGTCAATATACAACTCGGACCGAGCCATCGGCTCTTGGTTGTTATTGTGTTGAGAAGGCTGGGGCAGCTGTCCTGAGGGCTGGACCACGTACTCCCTTAAGCGGCCTTTTTTAATCAAGTCTTCAATTGCATTTCTGAGGGCCAAACAATTAAAGGTCCCATGCCTAGCCTGATCGTGATAGGCATAAAACTCATCTTTGTTCCTTTGCCTCCAGGGGGTTTTCAAGGGTTTCGGCCTTCTGAAGTTTTCCCTATCCCTTTCTACCAAGAAAATTATATCTTGAGGATTTGAAAGTACGCTATACTGCTCGTAGCGGTCCGAATACTAAAGGTGCTCACCCTTGAGCTTCTTGGGCTTTTTAGCTATCCTCTCGGTGGAGTGATTGCTTGGATCCATGTCGCTTCTCCTCTTGCCATGAGAGGAGTCAGCCTTTTCGTCCTTCTTGTCAGACGTTTCCCAGCCAAAGGTCTCTTCCCATTTTATTTGCTTGGTAGGCCATTCATAGAACTCAGTAAGGTCCTTAACTGGGGACTTATATAGGCTTTTATATAATTTCCCATCTTTACGAAGTCCCGTAGAGATGGTGGCTAGCATGATTTCTTCGGATGGATTCTTCATCGAATTTGCCTCGAGCCTGAATCTAGTGATGTAGTCCTTTAGTGACTCCTATTTGCGCTGAAAGACCATAGCGAGGTGGCAAGGGGGCACTAGTTGTCTCTTCAAGGCTCGGTACTAGCTAATGAATTTCTACTAGCAGTCTTCCTAACTGCCAATTAAGAAGCCTGGAAGGCTTCTGAACCATGCTCGAGACACACCTCCCAATATGGCTAGAAATACCCGGCACTTGACCAAAGGATCGGTTGTCTGTAAGTCTATTTGAACGTTGAACGCGTCTAGGTGATCATACGGATCAGAATCCCCATTGTACAATGGGATCACAGGGATCTAAGCTTGAGAGGGAGAGTTTGAGCTTCGATCTCCTCGGAGAGTGGTGACCGTTCCTCACAATGAGCTCGATCACCCGGAGCTTGGAGGCATTCCTCTAACTGAGCCATCTTTTGAAACAGCTTTCCAACTAATGGGTCCCGTACCCCAGAGTGCTAGCTGGACGACTGTTGGGTGCTTTGGTCTCCATTGTCATGAGAGTTGAGACCTGAGATCTACCCTTGCGAGTAACGAGCTGGAGTATGACCTTGGTTGGGATCACTCAGATGTCGCATTTGTCACTGCTGAACAACATTTACAGGCATTGAGGCTTCAGCTTGTCTCTGCACACCTTGTGCTAACAACATGACTGCCTAAGTCAGTTCTCCCATCATGTGCTTAAGTTTCTCCTAATGCTGGAGCCATATTTATGGTCATCAACACCGTTAACGGCAATAACCGACTGTACCAAACTGGTTGGAGGAACACCAGTAGTTACTCTGATGACAGGAGTAGCTGATGAGTCCGTTGTTGAAACATGGCCATCCGGAAGATGGGGTTGTGCGTTCGAGGCTCTGGTAACTCTTCCCTTAGCCATTACGACGGAGATGAACTAGAATAGGCAAGATCCTCACAGACGGTACCAAAATGTTGACGTTGAATTTCGATTATGATCTAAACTTTGGCCAACGGGAGGATTCTTATGGGATCTCTGGCCTTTGATTGATTCGGATTAAGTAGAACAACCGGACAGGTAGAAATAAAAGGGAAAGTAGAGAGGAAAGAGGCACCAGTTTAACGTGGTTTGACCAAATCCAGACAGTGCTGGACCCTATGTCCACGTTAGTGTGTTATTGAGACAATATTACTACAATGTTTGATCTCTGTTTTGGTAGAGTTTGGCATAGAGGGATTTCTCTCTTGCAAATGGGCTCCTTCCTCATATTTGTAAAGGTAAGGAGGCTACAAAGGTAATTACATATGCAGTAAATCTATTACATTAGTATTTAATGTACAAGATAGAGTATGTAGACTAGACTTTCTGCTTTCGGCTGCTGCAAGCCATCTTTTGCAGGCGGGACCTGAGTGTCTATTGGGGCAAGACATGACTTAGTCTTCTGTCGGGTCCTCAGGTCGCAGATTGCACTTCATTAACCAGGTTGCTTGTCCGACTCTGGGAATGGCGAGCCTGTGCCCGTGTCTTCATGCACGAGTCTTGAATTGACGAGGTCGCTTAGTGATGCGACTCGATGATGGAACGGCTCTGGACGCTGCTCGAGCTGGTCCCCTTGTGGGTCTTAAGTCTCTCGCAAGCGCTCTTGGACCGAATCAATTTTCAGGTATAACAAGTAACTTACATCATTCTCATCAAATAAGATCCACAGTGAATCTCTTTATATCAAGATCAACAACAATAGTCATCAAGAGATCTAAAATAGTTAAAACTAGCTATTACAATCAATATCTTGTAAGTTTTAAGCTCCATACTTACAAATCAACAACTCAAAATCAATAATTTTTAAATTAAATAAAAAATCTAATTCAAATGGTTAGAGAAATCCACAAGTGAATATGACATAAACATAGAGTAAGGTGTATTAGTTACATACTAACAGATGTTCTACAAAATTTCTTAGTTTGAACATATAGTATCAAAGAAATTGGGCAACATAATATTTTGTAATTATACATATGACCGAACACTCAGCAACACCTTTTTAAAATAGGAAGAATATAATAAGATTACTATAATATCTTTGCTGAAAAATCATTTAAATTGATATTCAAAATATAAATTTTTTGAAAAGATTATAGATGAGAATAGAAATTATTATCATGCTAATATAACTAAATTAGTTATTGATAATTTTACAATATATAAATAATTTAAAATTATATTAACAAATTCAAATTGAAAATTAGGTCTTGATAATCTTTTTGTAGTATATTAATGCTAGTTACATATAATTTTTTTTTAATAATTTAGATATATATATATATATATATATATGTAATTCAAGTTTCAAATAATACTAGTAAATTCAAATTAAAAATTAGTTAGAGATAATTTTTTATTTGATAGATTAGGAAACAGTTACAGATTATTCTTTCTCTAATTAATAATTTTCTTTTAAAAAATAATTTCAATTTTAATATCTTGATGTTGTCAATTTCAATATATTAACGCCTATATTATTTATTTTTAGGAGATTAATTAAAATTTGATTTTCTAATTCTAAATTGTTTCCTCTCAATTCTCAAAAAGTAAAAAAAAATATAAATAGATAATAAAATCTAAATAAAAAATTTAAATTTAAGATAGAGATAATAATGATAATTTGATTCTAGGAGATTAATTAAGAATTAATATTTTAATTTTCTATCTTTTAATTTTTGAAAAGTTAAAAGAACATTAAGATAAAAATAAATAGATAATAAAATTTAAATTTGTTATTATATGGCATGACTTTATTAGAAATAAGGATGATGTGACATTATATAAAAAAAAATAACATAACAAAAGATCTTGTTTACTAAATAGCAGAGATAACATAGTTAACATAGGTACGTATAATTAAAAATACATCATTTCTTAGTTTTATGCATAAAATGATTTTTTTGCACATTTTTGGTTTTTTGCATAAATTCCACAGGATTATGGTTTTTCATCTAAACCGTGTTTGTAGTAATTTTTAGTTGGGTAAATTACAATGAATCTCTTTTGAATTATTTTTAATGTGCGTATAATCTCTCAAATTATGTAAATGTGTATATAACCCCCTTAAACTTTGCCCTTAACTCCTTTTGTTATTATTTTGTTTACTAAACTTAATTAAATAAATAATTTTTCTATCATATCACTTGTTAATACTATAGAATACATCTTTTTCTTTGAAATCCACCATTTGTAAATTTTGAAATTCTTGTTTAATGCATTTCATTTTCAAAATCCACCATTTATAACATTGGAGCTTCAAGTCTGGAAATGTAACGTACATTATAATTAATTTTATGAAATATGATTATTTATTTTACAATTTTAATTTACCATATAATAATTACATAGGTTATATTATTAAACTTAGAGAACAAAATAATAAGAAAAAGAATTAAGTGAGTAATTTATAAAATTTAGGAGGGCTATCTGTCTAATTTTTATAATTTAAAGATTATGCGTATGTGGTACATAATCCCGAAGTTTATAACTTAAAGATTATGCGTATATTGCAAATAATTCCAGAGAATGTGTACATTGGACAAAGTAGCATCTAGTTGGAAACTAGTAGCATGTAAGCTATAGAATCAATCATTGAGTCCATAATTGCTTTCAAAGATGGATCTCACTATAAGATAATCCCAATTACTCCATCCATAGAAAACCAATAAATTACAAAGTATATGATGAACTTTCTCAATCAACTCACCTAATTCACTCACAATAAATGCAGATAGAAAACATACTAAGCACACAATTATGTAAGAGAAGGGTTAAAGGAATTACCTTAGTTCCCAGAACTTGAGGTTCCAAGCCACAGGCTATGTGAACTTCCAAAATCCTCTCCCCCCTCACACCATCTTTCCCTTCCCATATCTATTCCGTTCCTTCCTTACTCAACATAACGGCCAAGTCTCCTCTTGCCCTTCTACATGTCCTTCCCTTTCTTTTGTAGTAAACCTTCTAGGGTCTTGGATAATGGCCCTCTTGCTCCCCCACTTGGCCCAACACGTCTTGGGCTCTATCATTGCCCACCTTTTCAAGTGCAGTCTTGTCCTCAAGACTAAGCGTAGGGAACTGCATTCTCATGATAGATTCATCTTCCTAAGTGGCTTCCTTAGATGACTTTCCTTGCCATTCGATCAACCATTGAACTACATCTTCCCCCTGTCTCTTTTCCACTCTTTTCCCTAATACCTGAACTGGTACTTTTGTTTCTTGTAATTCCATTTCCATACCAGCAAGCAAAGAGGAATTAGCAGTGTGCTGCCCTATAGCATACTTCAATTGGGAGACATGAAAAATTGGATGAATTTTAGATTGAACAGGAAGATTCAGTTTGTAGGTTACAGGTCCTATCCTTGCTAATATTTGAAATGGCCCATAGAATCTCAGGGCTAATTTTTGATTGATTCTGGTTGCTACAGATTGCTGGTGATGGGGTCTCAGTTTTAGATAAACCCACTGTACAACTTCAAAAGTCACATCCCTTCTATGCTTATTAGTATACTTCGCCATTCTACTTTGAGCTTTCAACAAATGAAACTTTAACTGCTTTATAGCCTCATCCGGTTCTGCCAACTCCCTAGAGACTAATTCAACTCTTGTTTCCCCGGGAATGAATCGAAGGATTGAAGGAGGTTTCTTTTTGTAGACAACCTCAAATGGAGTGGTGTTAGTAGAGGCATGGAACATGGTATTATACCACAGTTCCACCTATGGGATCCACACAGCCCAATTTTTAGGTTGTTCCACTGTAAAACAGTGCAAGTACTCCTCTAAACATCTATTGAAAACTTTAGTATGCCCATCCGTCTTTAGATGGTAGGTAGAACTGAACTTCAACTTAGTTCCCTAGAGCTTGAACAACTCTTGCCAGAACCTACTCATAAACAAGGGATCTCTATCATTAATGATTGATTTTGGCAGCCCATGTAACCTGACAATTTCCTTCACAAACACTTCAATAATAGTTTTAGCTATGTAAGGGTGTTTCAACAATATAAAATGGCTATATTTTGAAAGCTTGTCTGCAACCACCAGCATAGTGTCCCAACCCTTTGACTTTGGTAGCCCAGAAATAAAATCCATGGGAATTTCCTCTCACACTTTTTCAGGAATTTCCAGTGGTTGTAGCAGTCCCCCTGGAGTCAAAGTTGAATATTTCTGCTGTTGACAAATAGAGTAGTCTTTCACAAAATTCTGTATTTAGTTCTTCATCCCTACCTAATACAGGTTTGTAGCTATTCTTTTATAAGTTCGCAGATAACTAGAATGTTCCCCTTGAGGGGTGGAATGAAATTCCTCCCTTAAAGTGGGTATCCATAGGGATTTTCTGGTAATACTAACCTATCTTTATAGTATAGGATTCCCTGAATGAGTGAAAATCTTAGTCTCAACCCTGGATCATGCTGTAGATTAGTGACAATCTTATTAAGATGTGCATCCTGATCTATCCCTTGAGTCAACTGCTACCCCTCTAACCAAGTAGGGAAAGATAATATCATTGTGAGTTCTGCCTCCTTATGAGCCTTGGATAATGCGTTTGCAGTTCCATTGTCTTTCTCAGGCTTATAGAAAATCTCAAACTGGTAGCCCATTAATTTGGCCAACCATTTATGTTGGTCTGGTGTGGAAATTCATTACTGCAAGAGTAGATTTAAGCTCTTCTAGCCCGTAAAAACTCTGAAAGGGCTTCCTAGCAAATATAGCTGCCAATGTTGGATGGCTAGTGCTAGGGCCATAATTTCCCTCTCATATGCTGACTTTGTCATAGTTCTATCAGATAATGCCTT
>JANHAO010014702.1:0-15182 GCA_026873985.1 Saraca asoca
TCTTGTAAACAAAACTCCTGCAAATTATCCAATATCAATAAAACTTCCGCCGTGGACGTAGGGTCCGGTACTGTCCGGATTTGGCCGAACCACGTTAAAAATCCCTCTTACTCTTCCTCTTGACCATCTTTCACAACACTTCAAGAGAGGTATTGATTCCCGAAATGCACATCCCGTTAACCGAAGTTCTGGTCCTCTATACAAGCCGAATTTCGACGTCAACAACATTAATTAAGAAAAAGACCCACCCTCTTGATTACTCCCTCTTTTTCTCTCTTATTCTCTTTCTCATAAATATTTTTTTAATACTGAGTGAAATTTAATATTTAAATTTATCAAAACAAAAAGAAATTATGCTATTTTCTAAATACGCATGAATAATATTAATTGGTTTATATGAAAATTTTGATATTTTAATGGATGTTAGAATGGAAAAAAAAAAAGAAAAAAAAGGACTAGTGGAACTAGAATTAGAAGAATATACAAAAGGGTAACTATGAAGGCGAGATTTGTATCAATCGAGAATTAGGAAAACTGGCAAATATATTAGAAAATTTTTGCTCTATATTGTTTTCAAGATTTGGATGATTTTATTTTGAATGTGTACAAAATTAAGGATTCAATTATTTCCTAGCACTTGAGTATTTATAAGATGATGGAACTTAATCACAAAAGATAAGAGAAAAAAATGCAAAATGAGTTGACAAGAAAACTTTATAATTTATAAAAATGTGAAAATAAATTGAATATGCAGGGAAAATGAAAAATTGTAGAGAAACGGCATCACTTCCTTTTTTTTTTCTTTTTTCTTTTATAAATTCATAAGTTAAATTTTGTTTATTATCAAGAATAAATTTTCATGAAAAAAGATAGATCTAAATTAAAAGGGTGAGTCCCTTACTTAATTAATGTCAAATCCAACATTAAAGGAGATGAATTATAGCCATTAGATAAACACTAGATAAATGGTGTAAAATTGCTATAAGAACGTAACTGTTACCTTGTTGTATGTGTGTATTATAGAAGAATAAAAAGAATGAGGTTCTCCCAACTGTATAGGTAAGGTGTTAGTGACATATTGGGACCTGTCAATTCTCGCTTAGAAGTTATTGTTAAGTCCAATTGAGTATGAGAGACGATAACTTAACATTAAGGAGATTTGAACCAGTGATCATAGGAAGTGGCATATTTTATCTGGATCTTACAACCAATCGAACCAACTTACGTTAGTTAAATTTGACCTTGTTTTGGATTGGAAATATTTAATTTGTCTTAATTTTGGTCCAAAACTGGTTTTAATCTCAAGTACAGTTTGACAATCTAAATAAATTTAATTTAAATTTTAGTTAAGCTACCGTAAGAGTCACTATAAGAAAATGCCTTTTTTTTAATACATATTTTGTAACGGCTACAATTGATTGTAGACAAGAGGCAATAATTGTAATAATTATTTGCCCCCGTCATTATATGCAAATATATGGTTTTCTTTTATGGACATTTAAGTTAGTCGTTGGTGATCTACTTGTGTAATAAGATGCAAAGTTAATTTTACATACTATCTTCTTTAACTATGTGTTGGTGCCATTTATATATTGTAATTTTTTTTAGAAGGTTAATTACTCTATTGTTTCCTACTTTCATTCAATTTTTAATTAAATCCTTATAATTTAGAAATTTTAAATTAAATTTTTATACTTATTTTTCATTTCTAATTAGATATTAACTCTTATTTTTTTATTAAATTTTATCAACAATTGTCCTGCATTAATAATAATCTATTAGCAGTTATGAAATACAAGACAAAAGACTCATCATTTTTCTCTAAAAATAAAATGATTTCACAAAATATTTTGATTTTATTTAAGTTATTTATCATTTAAATACAAATAGAAATTATATGAGAATTTTGTATTAATAATTGTTAAACTATATCAAAAGAGTATCATCCTATTATACTAATTACTAATAAAATCTAATAGAAAAATAATAGAAACTATCAAATTAAAAATAAAAAATAAGTATGAGGATTTAATTTAAAACTTATCAACTATAATAATTTAATTAGAAATTGAGAGATACTATAGGCAGTAAGAGCAATTTAACTTTTTTAAAATTATTTAAGTATAGACCTGTCAAAAATAATTTTAACTTTTATTAATCTACTTACCGTAGCCTTTGACGATACCAGCCAAATCCAAGAGTTCACCATCAACAGCGAGTCTTCTCCTTCGCAAGGTTATGATCCAAACATTCGGTCACTTTTGTTTTTCGATTCTCTTCGGCTTTAAGCTTAAAGTGATGCCATTCAAGGTTAAGCTCGTAGATTTTGATTCAGAGGATTGTAACTTGCCATTCGATTGTTCTTCTTCATTCAATCTATGCATGTGTGATTCTATTTCTTCATTCACATGATTGCAATTTGCCGTTTTGGTTTGCAAAGCCATGAAACCTTCCAATTCGAGCTTTATTTTCAGAGGTAGATTTCATACTTTTTGTTTGTAGATTTTGCCTTCTTGTTTTGAATGTTAGCGATTTTAATTTTAGAGCATTGCCATTAATGATTATTGCTGGTGATTTCAAACTATGTATAGTGTTGGGTGTATTTCCATGCAAACCACTCTTTATGTATTTAAAATAATGAATTCATCTGTCTCTAAATATTCATAAAGTTACGGGATTTGCACATCTGTATTCAATTTATGTGAACTTTTCTCTTGAAGTAGAATACACATTCACTAAAAAAAAGTTAAAGTTGGATATTGTTATTTATGAGGTTTTGGGAGTAATCAAACTACTCTCTGACTTAGTTTCTTTGGTATTGACAACATTTCTTATAGAGTTCGCTACTCTTGTAGAGAATAGAGTAGCACTCACTTCCTTTTCCTCATTATCCTCTTTTTTTAGAAGTGAGAATTTATATATAGCTCTGAATTTAATTTTGATTACTTATAGTTGATTTGAATATAATTTTTCATTTTCTGTTTAGAATTTAACAATCTTCTTAATTTTTCATGGTATTTTCTTATTAGTTAAACCGAATTTACGAATGGGTGCTAACTTATAATTAACTGAAATTGGGGAAGGTACTTATTGAACAAATGAATTTAACTTGGCAACTAATTTATCTTCTAGTATACCAATTTGTTATAGATTCTAAAAACAAATAGACATCTTATGCTTACAATAATAATGTTTATGTTATCAGGCTTAAGTTTTTAAAGAAAGCTTTCTACACATGTTGATTAGTGAAAGGATTTTCAAACTTGCAATAATGTTTTCACCTTTTATTTATTTCATGTCTTTTTTCATGTAGTTTTTTATTTGTAAATGGTCGATGATGAATGTGCTATAATTGAATCTCTTCTTTTCCTTGATAAATTTGTTGGTTTAATTAGAGAATAGTGAATGCATTCTACATTTTACAATTGATACTCTTTATGCTCTGGTTTAGCTCTTAGTGTGTATATATAAATATTATTGTATTTTATAAAGTTCTCACTCATCATATTTTTATATCTTTTTTATGCTGCCAGATTCAATGGATTAGATTTTTGCAAATTTGAGTCTTCTGTAGATTACATATGTCTATTACATTTTGTGATGTGTAACTATAGGTTTCAGCAGGCAATCAACGATAATAAGTTGGATGTTCAATTTGAAAATGTATAGCCTATGCCAATTGATCAGGTAAGGTAATATGCAAACAAATTAAGAAAACCCAAAACAAAGTTTATATTATTTTTTATTCACTATTTTGTTTTTTTATCTTTAATTCAATTCTTTGTAAATGTCATTTACCTCGTCTCACGTTAACTAGTCACCATAGATTTATTCCTTACATTAATGTGGTACCTACTATAGCTAGCTGTATCCTTTAAACAAGAAAGCATCTTATAACTAATAATTAACGTCTAAACACTTTGCAAAGTCTGAGAGGCAATGTTACTTTTAATGCGCTTCAGCTTTATTAAGTGCTACCTACTTATGCATGAATTTAATAAATCAAGTTGCTTCTCTAATTTTACAGGGAATCTATCGTCTCACGTTCAGTTGAGGTATAAATTGTCAAATAAATTCTAGTCCTCAATAAAATCTTTTATATTTGGTCATGGGGTGTAGCATAATTACTTCTAATCTATGAACTACGTCAATGGTCCCAAAAAAAAAAAAAATTTAGAGAAACAAACTTGACATTTCTTTCCATTAGCTTAAAATGCGTAAATCATGGGAGGCATTACTTGTAGTATAATGAAAATTGTAGCAATGGATTCTTGCTACATCAAATATAAAGTTTCATGTGGATCATGCAGCCCAGCAACAAAAGTTACTAAAGGTAATTGTGTCCTATTTCTTATGACTGCTAGATGTTTGTAAGGAAAACTATTTTCTAAATATAAAGATCCTTTGAAATAATTTTTTTATATATATCTACACTACTGGTCTTGGTACGTGTGATGTTTTAGTCACTTTATCTCAACTATTTCTATTAATTCATTGTTCCATTTATCTCTAGCATAAAAGGGGCCTTTCCATCCCTTGGAGAAAAAGGTAAAAAAAACTGGATTATAGCTGAAAGTATCTAATTAAATGAAAAAAAATTTCATTTAAATTTTAAATGATTCATCGTGCGAATGGGAGTCAATTTGTTTGGTTGGTTCGTAATCTTAAAACATGTCTTCAACTGATATACAATTTTAATATTGTGTATAACTGGAAGTGGTCATTATTAGATCCATGTACAATTTGATTTACAAAACCTCTTTTGATGAATCAATGTGGCAAGTATTCATTTTCATTTGCAATCATAAAACATAGATGGATTTTCCTTTTGAATTTGAATATTACAAAAACCAAGTTTTAACAGTTATTTATTCTTTTGTATAAGTTTTGCTATCAAATTTATACAAAAGAAACAGAATTTTTATTCCATTGATCTTCTGTTGACATATATACACCTTCAATGTGCAGTCTTGATATTGAGATTGACTAGTTTATAGGTTAGAACAAAGACCAAAAAAGCACTCTCTGTAGCATGTTTTGTTTCACTAAATTAGTATTGATATTTTTTGGTGCACTACCTTTGTTTTATTTCATCACTTCTTTCTTTTTTTTTTTTCTGAAAAATCAAATTTCACTTGCTCATTTAGTACTTAAAACTTATAACTTATGTTAATTCTCTTGTTCACTTATGTAGTGGATTCTAATTTGTTGTCCTATGTCACTCAAAATTTCCATCCACTTGTGATGAAGAAGCCCATTCACTTGCTCAAGTTTGCTTAATTTCTCAAATCATGTTTCAAAACAATGTCAAATTCCACTTGTGATTATTCCCAATATTAATGCTCAACCTCTTCTAATATAGAATCAATTTTATGTCTATAAAAACCATGTCTGGAATTAATTTGAAATTCTTCAACTTTTAATGGCTTGACATTTTCTTTTAGTTTAGGTATTAGTTGTTTTTGGCACATTTTTGTATCAATTATTTGTGATTTATATTTGACATAGTTCAAAGTAGTCGTTAGTCTCCAGACGATCAACCAAGACTGATTGAAAAAGTGACTACAAAAGAGGTAGTCTTAGACCCAAATTGATCGACTTGCTACATTTGGTCGATCGGTCCCTTCATAAAGCTTAGCCAAACAAAGGCTTAGTGAATCAACCACCCAACTGACACATAACAAAAGGTATGACCTAGGTATGAAGAAATAACGTGATTGTAGTAATCGCCCAACTGGAATTTCACTAAGGTTACCAATATGATGGTACACATCATTCATCCAAAAACACGACAATTGGCATGCTCAACACCTATATATACTACAGATATCCCCTTTTGAGATTATCTTTACTACACCAACTGAAATTCTATGAGGTTATTGATTTGGCCATCAAAGCTTGCTCAGTGGACTACTTCCATCATGGGCGATTGACTTTGCTGTGTGTGCAGGTCACCTAGCGACAACTTGTCATCCTGCCAGTCTGTCAGTCCCAAATGAAGGGTTTCATTTGGTGTTGTCTATGCCTTTCCTAGCCACTAATGTCTCATCAATCTTGCTCTTGTTTGACTCGAATTCTATCCTATATAGAGGATCACCATGAGACAGTGAAAGAGGAATACTTAGACAAATTCCATTGAAAAAGCCTGAACAAAGGCAATGAAAATTTTTAGCATAGTTACCCCATATAAGATCATCATATGTCAAAAACCCAATTTCCCTATATTCTATGAAAAATCTAGGGGATGGTAATGAGTATCTCAATTGTAGGTATCAATCAGCCTTTTTTGCCTTGTCTCCATAAGAATCATTGTTTTCGTCAAATGTGCTAGCCTACAACGCACCCTGACTTGCTCTGATGTAGTCTTCAAAAAGGCTTTACCTCTCTGTAGGTGTAGTTGTACTCATCGAATCACCTCGACACTCATATAGACAATGCTACATTTGCCAATGAAGGTTTCTCATTGAATGAGATTAAGGCCATATGAGCCATAATTATTGAAGAATGTCTCATAGAACATAACTCTCAATTTTTGAAGCATATTTAAGGAACAGAGCAAGAATGTTGAGTTCAAGTTCTTAGGGTGACATTGAGTAATCAAGGCCTTGAGAAATATAGGCCCCAGTAAGAAGGGTCTTTTAAATCTTGATGGCAATATGGTCCCAAATGTTGGATATCCTTTTCAGGCTACAACAACAGTAGGGCATCGATCCACAACATCAACAACTTCAATAACAAGCACTTTCACTTGTAAGCAAGTTCAGACAATTTGAGGAAGCATATTGCTACATCATTGACGTAGCATTGTCAAACAGTTAAAAGAAATGTTTATGCCCTACAACCCTTCTTTATTGCTAGTTATGGTAGTTCTTTGGATACAAAATAACATGCAAAGCTCAATGCTTATTCCAAAAGATAGCGATCAATCCAAAAAGCTCGAGTAGGCACCTCGACACTAATAAAAGATCGAGTAGACCCCTCTACACTAATAAAAGACTGACCAAACCCCTTGACACTAAAACAAGTCAATGAAAACCCCTCAGCACTAATGAAAGCCCAAACAAATCTCTTAGTACTAATAAAAGACCAAGTAGATCTCTCGACACTAATAAAAGACTGAGTAGACCTCTCGGCACCAATAAAAGGCTGAGCAGTCCCTCGGTATTAGTAAAAAAAACACATGTAAGGCAGAGCTCTCAAAACATGACATTTAAATGCAAATACAAGATAAATTGATGTTAAGAAAGCCCAGTGGAGGCTTGGAAGATTAAAAGATTGACAAAAGAAAAAAAGCAATAAAGTACAAAGTCCCTTAGAGGCATGAAAGACTAACAAGATAAAGTAGGCAACAAGCAAAGCTTATTAACAGCTTGAACAATCCAAAGATTAGTAAAAAAAAAAAGAGTAAAGAACGATAGGCAGGGGGCTTATTAGAGGCTCAATCAATCAGGAAGCTTGATAGCACAAAGATAATAAAAGCCATGCGACAAGGTACAGAGAAGATAAAAGCCCATTGGAGGCATAAGCATAGAAAAAAAATACTATAAAAAGATTGACTGAAAGTTAAAGTTTCATAAGTAAATTCATTAATGTGGTTGATCCACTTATTCCATATATATATAAAGCAACAATGGCAACAAAGACAAAACAAGAGCCTAGTCTACTTTTAACTTTGTCAAAATTTGCTTCAAGGAATTTTCCCTGTTAATCTTGGAGGTGTTTTTTGGTAGACTAGGTTTGAAATGTTGAATATGATGAACAACCTCAGTGAACCCGCTTTGCAACATGGGTAGCTAAGCTCTTCGGCTTCAGTAACAACAACCTTCACTCTATGATCAAAGGCAGCCTCACTCTCCTTATGCTTCCACTGTTCAACCTCCAACTTTTGTGCCATGGAGAAAAGTTGTTACACTAGTTCCTCACACTTCAAGGACAAAGAGTCTCATTCCTTCACTAGCTCAACAACATAGCTAGTAAGATCAGAGACACTTTTGTTATGGTCAACCATTTACTTTGTTTGGCCTCAATATCCTTCCTTATGCCCTCTATCATGACTGGGTTGCTATTCACCAGCTCCTTTTCATTCATTGCGAGAGTTGGCACAGGGTCCAAGATGGAAGTAGCTGAATGAATAATCTGGGTCGCAGAAGACTTTAGAAGGCAAAAGGGACCATGATCTAATATGAATTCCTTGTTACAATCTTGGTTGATGTGGAGGAGTAATTGGCTATGCAAAAAAGTACTATAGTCTGCATCTTTGTACCATAGACTATCTATGGTATCAAAGGACAAATTTCCTCCTTTAGGGGCTTTGATTGACAATAATTCCTTCCAAGCTTCCACTTTGATCTTCTTGGAGGTAGAGGTGGGGGCACCAGAAGAGCTACTCCTCTTGCCCTTGGAAGAGTCCTCATAGGAATCATTTTTTTTTGCGTAAAGATAGTGCCTTAGTATGACTAGAGGAAGATTTAGCCTAGTCAGGAGATGTAGAGTCATCGGCAATAGCCACTTTTGGAACCGACCTGATTTGAGCAATCGACGAAGTAATAGGCTTTTGCTTGGCCAAAGCTTAGGCATAGATTTTTGCCAGTCCTGTAGGGTCCATTTTCAAATGGTGAATTTTTTCACTTCTTTCTTCAACTAGCAATTTGAAAAAGCGAAGTGAAGGTGAATAAAAGCAAGGTAAAAGGCAAAGCTAAAGTAAATATAAAGTACATATGAAGGACAAATTGTGCATCAAATAACCTTATCACCCACAGTAGAATAATGAGGTCTTGTTCATTGTCCAAGAAGTCTTCGAAAGGATAACTTTGGGGCTGCTTCATGGGAGAAGTCCACTTAGCTGGTAGAGTGACCCCCCCATCTTGAAGAAAAACAGATGAAACTCCTTAGTCATTTGGACTTTCAAGAATAAATGCTTCTAGGTGTGAACACTAATAAGCATATTTTCTATGAATACCTGATCAAGGCTTTCAATGAAGTGTATCCAACCCTTGTTTTTTACTACGAATAAGTAGAGAAGAATAAGAAAGACCCCATAGTTGGGGTTAAATGAAGGTGAACACTTAGCACTTCAAAGCCCAGGTTAGTTAGGATGAGCAAATGCTTGAAACTGGGAGAATGTTTGCTTGCAATGTAGAAAAAGGGGAAAACATAGAGATGAATGACCACATCTCCATAAAATATCACAAAGGATGAAGTGTCATAGCTGCAAGCCTACTTGTTCACTTCAATACGCTCGAAGAAAATCCCTCAATAGACTCGTCCAAGGTGTGGACCTTTTTTAACTCCTAGATGATGTCTAGGTCTCATCACTTGTCAAAAGTAGCTATTAGCTTTATGTCAGGATGAATCCATCTTATGTCATCTAGCACAATGTCGATTAAATGAACCTCTTCATTCTCATTGTGAAACCACTCAGGCGCGGCTGCTCAAAGAGGAAGATCAAACTAATAAATTATATGTTCAAAGGAAAACTCCACGAGGTTAGATGGAGAGTCAGAATCAAATGATAGGTCGATTGGATTGCTCAATCTATCGGCCATGAAGTGGGGGAACATAAACCAAGACCACTTTCGAAGAAAATGGAGTATAATTAGAATAGGCAAATCAAAGGAAAGGACGATCGAATAGGCAAAGGAAGTCAGCAAAAAGAAAAGGTGAGAATTAGGTTGAAAGACACAATAAGCACTGATATCTCTAGTGCAACCCAAGGAAAGCCAAACAAGCACAAGAAGTAGCACCACCGAAGAGAAACTACCCTTGTCGATGTGTTTCAAAGAAATATAGAACAAAAAGAAAACTAAAAAGCAAAAGCAGAAGCAATTAAAAAAGTTACCTGCAAGAGAAATAGTGGAGCAATTGGAAACCATGGAAGAACCTTGAAGAAGATGACAGAAAGTAACAGCAAAATTTGGACTCTTGGAGGCAAAATGCAAAGTTTGGCACTAAGAGGCCCAAATTGGCTTTTATAAGAGGATGGAGGGAATCCAACGGCTGGGGAGAATTGAGATGAATGGCTTAGATGATGATCTTCGGCATGACGCAACCATTGCGGGTCTCGAGACTCCTCAGGAAAGCAAAGAGCCATCATTGCCTATGAGGTATAGAGGGCAACTAACCTAAGGGAATAAAAAGTATTTGGGCAGGCTAACTAGTGCACCCATTAAGGGGAGAAGGGAGCAAATGACATAGCCCAAATTGGTCATTAGTCTCTAGATGATCGACCATGGACAATCGACCAAGACCAATTGAAGAAGTGGTTATGGCAGAGGCAAACTCAAACCTAGACTGATTAACCTACTATATCTAGTCAATTAATTTCTTCATAGTGCTTGGCAAAATAAAGGCTTAGTGAATTAACCACCCAATTGACATGACAAAAGACATGACCTAAGTATATGTAAAACAATGTGATTGCAATAACTATCCAACAAGAATCTCTTTGATGCTACTAATATGTTAAAGACATGTGGTCGTACATCATTCATCCAAAAGCATGACAATTAGCATGCTTGGCACCTGTATATATCAATAGGCATCCCTTCTTTAGATCATTTTCACGACGCCTACTGAAACTCAGCAAGATTATTGACTTGATCGTCTGAGTGTGCTCAATGGACTACTTTCGTTGTGTGTAATTAATTTTGCTATGTGTGCAAGTCACTTAGCGATAGCTTGTTGTCACATCGGTTTGCCGGTCCCAAACGAAGAATTTCAATATTGGTTGTCTTCATGTAAAAAGTTAATTTTAGCAATTGACTTTGTCAAAGTGATTTGCCTTGTAGAATGCCATGTTTAGATCACTAAAGCTAACAATCCATCTCAAAGAAGAAGTTAAATGAAGCTGTCTATTTTAGAAGATTGAGGCAATATTAAGTTTTGCAATTTATATAGTATGAGAAAAATTGAGATTGTTTTATCATATTAATACTTGTGAACGAGTCAAGTTATGAGTGCGAATGCAATATAAGATATTTTTGTCCTTTTAAATCTCTCTTGAAATTAATAATTGACTACATATGTATCTTTGTGTGTACATGGGGGGCTTATTTTGATTTTTTTTAATATGCCAAAGTCCGTCGCAATTAATCTTAGATTATTTTTTACCATTATTAGAAATTAACTTATTAGTGACGGCCAAAGTCAATTACAATTAGCCTTAGATTACTTTTTGCTGTCATTTTGTGTCATAAAAGGTGTTACTTATAAAGATAAGGAAGGATTATTTCAATCCATGTTTCAACTGTAAAGACTGTAGATAATTATATAAGACTATTGTTGGCGGTCACAAACCGTTAATAAAATATTTTGTGATATCACATTTCATAGTAGTAATCTTTGTGTCAGTAATAGTATTTTCAAGAGTTATATTTTGCTTTATCAACTACCATAACTGTCGATAATTATCTGTTTCCTTACAGTGAATAAGAGAAAAATAAGAAACAAAAATAGTCCAAATAAAAACTGAGTAAGTGAAAACTAACGTCTTTTTGCTTTATCAACTACCATAACTGTCGATAATTGTCTGTTTCCTTACAGTGAATAAGAGAAAAATAAGAAACAAAAATAGTCCAAATAAAAACTGAGTAAGTGAAAACTAACTTCTTTTAAAATTTATTTATTTAAACTATTTTTTATTTAAAAATAGATTAAATAAAATATGATTTTTTAAATTTTGATATTGTTACAGGACATTTGGAATTTTAAATCGATTAAATGTATTTAATTAACCGATTTTCATAGTTGAAATGTTCCCCTAAGTTCATTTACCAGCGGGATTATCAGTCTACACTATTCTCTTCTAGAAAAATAGCACTACGGAAGTTTAAACTTAATTATGATGTCTGCGAGCTATTTTCACTATTTGCCTGCACTTTACTTGCGGAGATAAATCATGTGGCTGCGTGAGTGGTTTATGGTCTGATCTGAAAAATCTAGTTTGACTTGTTTAGTTAATTAAATAAATCAGACTTCCACCAATATACGAGACCTATTTAATTTTACGATTTGTTGAACTATTAAACCAACCTATTTAACTATATATTATTTATTTTTACATTCATTTAAAAATAATTTTACAACTTTTTTTTTTTTTTTTGCATTGGAAGTCTATTTATAACCTTTTATTGCCTAGACTTATTAGTTCATTAATTATAACTTATTTAGATTTTAATAAACCAACAAGTCAAAAGTTGACCTATTTATGCTAAGATCTCACTTGATTTGACTTGACTTATTTTAACCCCTATTAATAATGACTTGTTTACACCAATCAACAATATATCAAATGATAAAACTTAAAAAGTTTCATAGATCTTTACTATCACCTTTTACTATTATTAAATTATAACACTTGAACTTTTTTAACACCTCAAAAGAAGGTAGGATTGATTTCACCAAATAGTTTCTTGAATTATAGTTCAAGGGATTACATATGGGGCAAAACTTAGGTAAAGTCCCCAAAATAATGTAGGACTGATTTCACCAATTAGTTTTAAATTGTTTTGGTTAATTTTGAAATATTACGTTGATTCCATTGAAATTGTTTAAGCCTTTGTTGTGCTTAGTCCCTATTTTGCTCAAGTTAATTTGGAAAATGTTTGTTTTTAAATTTGTGGAAATATTGTGATGGTGTTTATGATAGAAAAAGGAAATATTATGGTTGATTGTGTTGAATCCAAGGAAGTTGTTAATTTTGAAATTTTATTATGTTAATATTTATGTGTGAGGTTGTTAATTTGAAATATTATGTTAAATTTCTTGCAGTTGTTTGTGGTTGACTGTGTTGAATATGCTGATATTGTTTTTGCCTTTTATTGTGCTTAGTGTGCATTGCTAAAGTTAATTTGGAAAACATGTGTGCTTTTAGATCTATGGTCAGATGTACTGAGTTTACAAGATAAAAGAAGCATAAAATAATTTAAAACTGGGAGTAAAAAAAAAAAACGAAGTCTAAGTTAGCTATATTAGGATAAATTGAAAGAAAACAATATTTAGGTATATTAGGAGTAAAGATATAATTCTTAAGTTATTTAAATAAGCTATATTGGGAGAAAATGAGAGAAAATAATATTTAGGCACATCATCTATAAAAGAAAATAATATCTAAATAATTTAAATAAGCTATACTAGGATAATGTCAAAGAAAACAATATTTAGGTACATTAGGAGTCAAAAAAATAATTTTAAAATAATTTAAATAAGCTACAATTGGGATAAAAGCAGAGAAAATAATATTAGGTACAATAGGAGTAAAAGAAAATAATTTCTAAGTAATTTAAATAAGCTATATTAGGATCCACTGAAAGAAAATAATTATATTTAGGTACATTTGAAGTAAAAGAAAATAATTTTTAAGAAATTTAAATAAGCTATACTAAAATAATTTAAGAGAAACTAATATTTAGGTATATTAGGAGTAAAAAAAAGAATTTTTAAGTAATTTAAATATGTTGTATTAGGATAAAATGAGAGAAAAGAAAATAATTTCTAAGTAATTTAAATAAGTTATATTATGACACATTGAAAGAAAATAATATTTAGGTACATTATGAATAAAAGAAAATAATTCCTAAGTAATTTGAATAGATTAAAAGAAATAAATATTTAAATAAATAATTACTAACAAGTATATAATGTAGGACCATTACAGGGGTTGGTCCTAGGAGTTGTGTCACACCCATGCCTTATCCTACCATATCTTTCTCCACCTTTACACCTTCTCATTATCACACTACGCTTCCCTATTACCTTCTCGTAGATTCACCACCCATATCCACACCTAACATGTACGCTTATCTTGGTGGCTTTTCCACCTTCATGCCTACACCTAGATCCCATTTCTAGCAGTCTGCTGCAGCATCCTTTTACATGGTTTAGCGTGCTACATATACCTAGTAGCAAGCTGCTTTTTGCCCAGTCATGGAGGAGAATGGATGAATATGGATTAAGCCTGACAAGCACATGTGACTATAATTCTTTATAATTTTTTTTATACTTATTATATTTTGAGTATTACAATCAATTATGTACTATTTTTCTATATCAATAGATTCGCTAACCTCGCATCCACCGTCAAGGTTATACAAGCAATTATGGAAAGCAAGTTTGATGGTGCAAGGCCTAGTTGGAGGGAGGTGGAGCCTGAGACAAAGGGTTTGTGGTGAAGGATATCTAAGATAAAAATAAGACATTTTTATTTTAAAAATTAATTTTCTATTTCAATATTATGGAAAATACTAATTTGATTTGTTTTGTAAAACAAATATAAATGGGATCCCCACAATAAAGTTACCATCAAGAGAAATTTTGATTGAGTTATAACTACAACATTTTTGGCTTTAGGCATCGGCCAAAAATCGTTGCCTAAAGCCTTAAAACTGTTGCCTATTATTTTAGGCAACGGTTATTGGCCGTTCTCTAATCCAGTGTTGCCTACTCCTTTAGTCAACGACTTTTTGAGTGTTTCTGGCAACGCATCAAAAAATCATTGCCTATAAGTTTAGAATAAGCAACGATTTTTCGGTTCACAATAGGCAATGGTTAAAAAGTGTTGTAATTGATTATGAATGCAACATGCAAAAACCGTTGCTTAGCAACGGTTTCTTACAATAACAGTGAATCGATTCAAGAATCGATTCATAGTATAGGCAATGGTTTTTTTTGCTTTTTGAATCGATTTGGTAATCAATTCATCCTATAGGCAACAATTTTTTCCTCCTCTTGAATCGATTCAATAATTGATTCATTAATAGGCAACGATTTTTTGTAGACATGAATCGATTCATAGATTACCGAATCGTTTCATATATGACAAATTTTCCACCGAGTTTCACAACTTTCAATCGATTCGAAAACTAATGAATCAATTCTTTTTATAATGAATCAATTCGTTACAGTATGAATCGATTCATTTGTAATTTGCTGAATCGATTTTGGTCATTTACAACCTGAAATTCTGGTCATTTACAGCCTGAAATTGTTGCAGCATCTACCAATCACATGCATGTCATAAAAATAAAAATAAAAATTACTCTAATAGTCAATACATCAATTAATTTGTCCCCATTTGGAAAAGTAAATTGACAATAATAAAATGATTCTAAAAATTACATCTTAATAAAAATTGAAATTAAATATCATATTCATTGAAGATTGTCATCATCAGCACCTATATCTAC
>JANHAO010014703.1:0-15189 GCA_026873985.1 Saraca asoca
AACTTCAGACTTCAGTGATCTTGATAATGTCATAACTTCAGCGATTGCTTGGTGGATTCCTAACATATATTTGAAAGCAAGATCACTTCTCCCAAGGGGCTGTAGAGATAATAATATTGTCAACATGCTGACATATGATCATGATCAATTATTCAATCTTGAATGCCAACAATGTAATTTTTCACACAACCTCAACTTAAAATCATGAAACCAAGGACTTCAACATTGCTACAATTCTATTGATCCTTCAAATTTTACTTAATTTCTAATTAAATCTTTTATAATTTGAAAATTTGGATTTGAACCCTTATATTTATTCTTTATTTTTAATTAGATACTTACCGATACTTTTTTATTAGATTTCATATCATTTGTATTAAAGAAATTTATAACATTTTATAAAGTCATTTCACTTTTAATTAAAGGCAACAAATGATCTATATGCCGCTCACTTCATAAATTATTAACAAATTTTAAATTATGAATGTCTCATCAGACATAATAATATAATTTAACCTTCCTAAAAATATAATGGTGCATGGAAAGCAACGACTCAAACACGTTCAAGAATGTTCACGTCTTGAGACTCTGTAGGCCATCTGGCAGTGCAGGGCCCTGGTTGTGTCTCAAGACGTGCATGGGGCTCTATGCCCTCCCGGACGTAGAACAAGCTAGCTTTATTCATGCATAAAAACAGCAGCTGCTTGAAAAACCGGATACAAGCACAAGTGAATTCAAAATTGCATGATAAAATGCAATAATCCTTTCCCCAGCATAGAAAACACAACAGGAAAGCTTCCCAATGAACTTTTTTAACCTAATCATAAGCACAGTGATCCATGAAAATGAACCAGCTTAAACAACCAACACACCCATTATTATTCCTCATTTTAATTTATGCATGAATAAAATCTTAGGCCTCTTAGCCATTCATAACACAGAAAGCCAATCCTGATTCAAAATGTATCAAACCATTTGACCACAAAGAATCAATGACAAAGGAAATATCAAATAGATTCTAGGAAAAACAGAGAGAGAGAGAGAGAAGCAGGAAATGAATCAGAAACCTTTCTTGACCAGCGGTGTCCCAAATCTGGGCCTTGATAATCTTACCGTCCACCTTTATGCTTCTGGTGGCGAACTCAACGCCAATGGTGGACTTAGATTCATGACTAAATTCATTCTTGGTGAACCTCCCCAAGAGATTGGATTTTCCCACACCCGAATCGCCAATCAGCACCACCTTGAACAAATAATCGTAATCATCATCGGCTCTGTAAGGCCCCATTTGCCACACACTCTCTTTCTCCTGGGTGTTTGGCCAGAGGGAAAATTTTGATTTTGATTTGTATAACCTCTTAGAGATTTAAATGGATTGGTATGAGTCTTATCAAAATAATCAAACTTTGTTTCGAAATTCCAGATTATTGAAAATTAAGAGATCGATGGCGGTTGTGGCATGGTGGCTGCCTGGGTGGGCAAACAAAAGGCTTCACTTTCGCAATTTTTCTATGCGCATGGTTGCTGTCCCAGACGTTAATTTCACAATTTTAATTTCCTTTTTTCCTGTTAATTATTTTCTTGAAAAATGTTATTTTAATTCCTAACAGGATTTATAATAAAGTGGCTGAATCATTCTAAGAAAAATTCGGATACTAGAAAAAAGTTCAGTTTTATAGTTCTTTAGTATTTCATGTGATAATTATTTCAAGAGTAAAGTATCACATTGGTAATTAAAATATTAGAGACACATTAAATTTATATCAGAGTAATTTGAACTTTTTCACATTAATTAAATATCAATTTTACAAAATCTGCATAAATTTATCACTTTCTTTGTTAAAATTGCTTAATAGCATAACTTTCATAAGAGTTTCATTTATTCTGTAAGAATTATTTTAAATAATTTTATCCCATGACTTTTGAAAAGTATGCAACATCACTTGTAATGTTAACTTTATCTAATTTATTAGCATAAATTCTTATATGCTATATAACCTAACATCCTAACTAACACAAAATAAATTGGACATGTACGTAATAAATAATCAAAAATATATTAAAAGAAAGAAAATCAATCCATTAAACCATTTTAGAAAAGATAAACAAAGTAAATGTATTTGGTTTTTTGAGAGAAAACAACGTTTAATGCTATATAGAAATTTTCGTTGATAAACTGAATGAAGTTAATATTGTGACTGGTATTATTTGCTTTCTAAAAATTAGAGAATAAAATTACTCAAAATAATTATTGGAGATAAAAATAAAATATATGTAAAAGTTAAAACACTAAGAATATATTTTAACCTTAATAATTTATTAATTCACAAATGTGGAACGCCAACGTAAAGTTGTTATAGAAAAATGTTACATGTAACCATTATCGGAAATATTTAAAGTCCTACTTCTTCTCATAACTAAATTCATAAATTCAAATTCCTAACTTTTCACATTTTTTATGGACTCACAAACTAATTTATATTGTCATTACAAATAGGGAGCATATATTAGAATAAGGCAAAATGAAGACTTCAAGTAGAGAATGAAGATTCATGCAAAAAAAAAAATAGTAATGACAATATTAAATTGATGTAAAACGTAGAAAATATTTAATTAATGTTAATAAAAATAATAGAAATTTTTGTCTTTATAATTTCACTGAATTTATATTTTTATCTTTATAATATTATTTTATACAAAACTATCATAAAATTTAAAATGATTTATGACTAAATCTGACAGTTAAATGTTGTTAAATCCAAAGCGACATTCTACCTATATATTTATTTTGATGATTTACCAAATTAAATACATCTATTCCCCTAAACAACCCTATGAAAAAAAAATTACATTCGGGTTTAAAAAGAAAGTAAAAGTCACAACACGCTCCAATTGAATTGTCAACAAGTTGAAGAAACTCAGTTAAAAGAAAAAAAAAACTATATTAACTCATTTCAAACCTATTATTCACAAACAAAAAAATTACTTAAAATAAAAATAATACTAAATATAGATTACTGAGTTCAGGAACTAAATTGGAATCTAGTCGAAGTTGATTCGTTTCTTCAGCACCTCCGTTGATCTTTTATCAGCGAATTCAAGAAAAGTTCAACCTTTTGAAAACTTGCTAATCGAAAATTTCCTTTTTCTTCTTTTAAAGAAAATAATAAAGGTAAGTATTTCTTATTTATTAAGAGTTGATAAACGTATTTTTGTGAGAAAAACATGGTGATTAATTCGGCAAAAATAAAATATCATGATGTAAATGTAACAAAAATGTCCTATTTTTTTAATTGAATTTAATATTGATTTTATTAATTAGATTTAACATCACTTAATAGTGAGGATAATTACAAATTATTTTAAAGCTTAAGGACATAATTTTACAAATAAAATTATAAGAATTACATTAAAATTTGAGTATAACTATAAAGATTTAAAAGTGTTAATTTGATAATTTACTCTATTTTAAATCGATAATATCACTCCCATTAGGTAATCTGAAACAAATATATAAAACCATCAACAACTATTTTTTATTCTGACAATGAACACCACTCATTTGATCAAGTATCATTAAAATTTTTTTATAGAAAATCTATTATTAGAACAAATATTTGTGAAGTGGATTTCAGGTTTTTTTTTTTCCCTAGAAGAAAAGAGGGAACAAGACTACCAAGTGTGAATTTCAATTTCTTATTAATAGCTATATATTGTCCAAATTAGAGAGATGATGATACTAATTTCTTGGAAATTCTGTTATAATATCTATTATTAAAAGAACTCAAGCATGCAAAATGGAACACAAGTCTTCTCAATGAAAAAAAAAAGGAGGAATGCCCATGAGGTTTGCTTCTCGACTCATCGCTGCTACTAAGTTTCTTTATAGACAAAATAAATAAATAAATAATACTATTAATCAGTTTTTTAGGAGCAAAGAGAAAAAGGAAAGGAAAGATAATAAAAAAAATGGAATTTAAAGAAAAGAAATAAATTGATAATTAAAAGATAAATTTTATTCTCCTTATTTAAATGTATATATAATCTTCAAATTAAGGATTTTGTGATTAATTTACTTTATTGGATGATAGGATTAAGTGATTTTTTTTTCTTTTTTTTTCTTTTTAACATTCTTGTTATTATAATTTACGTTTAATAATGTTTGAGTCATTAATTAAACTTGCATGTATAAAAAATCGAGATTAAATGCATGTTGTAATAACTTTTAAAAAAATATGATGTCTAAAGAACTTATTCTTATTGATATATCATTTAGACTCTTATAATTGATCACTAGTGGATCTTGAATTGCTTTCCCTCCTCACACACACTTGTTTAATGCGGAACATAGCTCACACCAAAACAAATTAGTGCCCTCCATTTGAGATTTAAACAAAAGGATTAAGATGGTTTTATTTGAGTTTACTGCTTGGGGAAGTATACAGGAATTCATTCTTTGAAAACATGGAAACTTTCCATGTCCATGTAATATTTGCAAAGAGATATGCAATGCTGGGTGTCAAAGTCCGATGGACAAGAACAATCCCATCAGGCTGACTGTTCCTTTACCTAATACGCTAGGGCGCGCAAATATAAGTCTCATTTTTTAATAGATATATAACACAAATTAATTTGTAAGTTTTTATTCAGGATTTTAAGTTTTATTATATTTAATATTATTGTATTCATCTCTCTTTAATGACACTAAAATAATCATATTGAGGGTAAAAAATGCAAATTTCAATTAGATTTATTTATAAATACAACGATATATATCCATTTTACCCCTATCCCACTTACTGCTTTTCACATTTTTTTGCATTGCAGCGGATTTCAAGATTTCTAAACCCACTGCAATGTGAAAAAAAAATGTGAATTATTTTAGAATATGAATGATTAATCTATTAGACCCACGTATATAAAAATTTGGGATCAAATCCAAAATATAAAAGAATATAAAGTTTTTTAAAAAAATTCAAATATTATTTGATTCAAAAATTCTTCAAGTGTTATGATTTTAAATAAATCTTTTTTTTTTTTTTGAAGCACTATCTCACGTGAAATTCTACTTTTCTTTTAATACAAAGATAAACTCTAGCATCAAAATAAGAGAAAATAATACAATAAAATAAGTGGAAATGAGACCTACATAATTATAAATCTCATTCCATTGCATCTCTCTCCTTCCCATGTGAGGGAGGAAGGTAGTATGCTTAATCATAGTACGTTCACATCCAACATTTCTGAAGCTCTCCGGGCCCACCAGCAAGAAAGGCACTCACCTTTTTTTGCAGATACAGACATGCTTCTGCCTGAAACATGCTTCACCTTCATATCAAACGAAAGAAAGCCACATAATAGAGAGAAAGACAGTTCATAGCATGTGGATTTAACATGCACGAGTCCTCTTGCTCATGATTTTGATTACAAAAGAATTGCACACTTCGTCAAGTTGGCTTTAATGATTACATTTTTTGCAGGGATAATTGACTGTATATAACTTTATGGAATCAAGAAAAAAATGCTATTAATTAAATTTATGTTTTCTAAAAAAAAAATAATAGATTAGAATGTGATTAGAGTTTGTGAGAGCAATCACTGAGCAGATAGTGTTTCTTGAATTGAGGTTACTCATCTCTTTGCAGTGACGATCCATTATCCAAACATTGAGGGCCCAAATTCTAAAGTAGAAGTCAAAAATAAACTCATATTTTAAATATTATTAAACAATTCTTAATAATATAATTAAAAAAATTTAGAGTGATAAGACATTATACATAGAAATTTTAAAATGGAAATAGAACATAAAAAAATGTTTAAATAAAAATTTCCTAAATAGTATAATCTTATCTCAAATTAAAAAGCATGTAGTAGCCCAAGTATAAGTAAATTAATGACACGTGAATTTTAGAATATTGAAGAAAACATATTATATAAACTTTATAAAGAAAATAAACTGTCAACAAAGTTATGGATGGAAAAATTGCATTTGAATTAAAATTTTATACAAAATATACAAAGTTGAGCCTTGTTGAGAGGGGAAGGCCATCCCTCACCCGTAAATCCATTACACTCTCTCATTGAGTATGATCAATATGTGTAAGCAAGAGCTGAATTTATCATGTACAACTTGATTAGATAAATTAAATCAAGCTTTAGTTGGTAAATTAAAATAAATAATTCTGTTGCATATATTATTATGAAAATACTTGAAATTTACTTTTTCTCATAAACGATAAGATTTATGATAATCTAAATTTCATAATTTAATAGAAGATATATATAATATATATATTCTCAAAATGAATATGTCTTACGTTATTGTAAGAGCGTATTAAGTATCTGTGTTCATGTTCCTTCTGGATTTACCATATGAAAAAGTCATCTTGGTGATGATTTTGATCATATACCATACGTACTACGTGATGGCTCATGCAGAAGAAAATGGATGTGTGGGTGTGACATAGCATTGGATTGGAGGAAAGATGAGTGTGTGTGGAATTTTAATGGCAGAGTTCTTCCTGATATATCCAAATCGCTCAGTCAAATCGAGGTATCAAATATGATAGCAAAACACTGTTCTTGCCATTGGACACGTTAAAGAACAAGAACCACTCAAAATCAACCAAATCATATGAGCAGAGACCTTTGGTCAGCAACAACTCTTGTATTCACTTTTGTCTTTCTCTGATGATCTGTGGTTAATTTTTTTAGGAAAACAGTGATTTGGACTTCGGAGTTTCATTTTTCATTTGGGCCAATTGAAGACAAAACTGGCAATTTATGTCAAAACGTTAGTACCATTCCGTTTCGGGTCAGACCTTTCTGATTCGTGCAAACAAGATGCGATTTTAAATGGTAAACAGTGTCTTTGATCAGACCACACTGCGCTTCTGGAACCCCTAATCAAATCAGCAATCAAATTGGGTTCTTTTAACATGAAAACGCAGAGCAATTTCACCAAATACTTTTGCCATCATGTACATCGGATACGGTAAAAAAGAAAAATTAAGTTTTGCTGTTTACCCATCTTATGATATCATACACATTTTCAAATTGTAATCTATAATTGAAAAATTTTCACTAAATACTTTTGTTGTATTTGATTTTACAATCATAACTTTTACAATTTAATTTTATAACAATCATATTTATTTATAATTTTATTTATTACAACGTAACTACAATTTAAATTGTACCGCAATTTAAAAGTTATGATCTCTATGTTTTGAATTTTGTTCTGCAACCATAATTCATTAGTAAAAAGGGAAAGAATTTGAGAATTTCAAACCGTAAAACTAAACACTGCTGTTGTATCTTATTTCCCCTATTTATTTATTTATGAGAATGGTAAACTCAAACACTTGAAGAGGCAGCATAAGCTGCAGCAAGAAATAAAGCAATCTTGATAAACAAACAAGTGCAACCCAAAAAGAGCGCAGAAAACATGACCTTTTGATCTCACCTCAGCTGCACTACAAATTCCCAATCTGAGCATCCATTTAATTTCCAATTTAACGAAACACATGCATTTAACTTCAATTTTGGATCTTTATATATGCACCTTTCTTTTGAAAAGATTCAAAAGAGTTATGTTACACGTGCCTTTCTTTCATGTTACCCTAAGAGTTAGATACACAAATATATACCCACAAAAATTTCACACAACTATCATCAGATAAGGATGCAAAAAAAAAAAAATATGATTAATTAAATTATTTTATTATTCTCTATAATCTCAATCAATTTTTTATTAAAATTTTATAATTTAAAATTTTTGAATCAAAATTTTATATTTATTTGTTTGATATTGTATAATATTTTTATATTAAATTTTATTACTAATTGACACACTCGAATAACAATATATTAACAATTTGTATACATAAAAAATGAGACTCATTCTTTCACTTTAAAATAAAACAATTTCATAAAATGTTTAATTTTTAAAAAATATAACTTAAATAAAAATAAAAATAGTGCAAAAACTCAACTTCAATCATCATTAAGCAACAACAAAGTTTGCTCATATGAACCAATTATTTATGGGATTTAACGCAGAAATGACATTAAGCATCAAACTAAGAAAAAAGTATAAGAATTAATTTAATTAAATTTAACAGTGTGAAGATTATTTAAAAATATATCATGCCAATCTAGCATCACTCATTCATCTAGGAGGTCTCAAATGTAAGGTTTGTTTGAACACAACTTGCAAAGCTTTTCTTCAAATTAAAAGCAATAGTTTACTTAGAAGAAAGGGAAAATTACGTAATAATAAGGTCCACAAAGTGATGTATACCACAGTTTTTCAGACACACAGATCCATCATAAGTCATCCTCACAAGCAGGAAACTGAAACCCTAGCTATTGAAAACCCTAATACATATATAGAGACAATGAGAATATAGGGGATGGGAAGAGAGAGAAAGAGTTCTAGAGAGAGAGAGAGATGCATTAAGAAGAAGAGCACCATATCTGAACCCCACATCCTGCTTCAGCATTCATTTAGCTAAATCTGCAAAATAGAAAAATCAAAAGACACAATAATTTCAATCAAAAAGATTAATAGACATTGTGAAGAAAATAACAGTGTTTCTAAGGTCTTAACGTGCGCACCAGATAATAAAATGCGCCGTGTTGGAGTGACTGAAGAGTGATGCCCCACTCGTTGGTGAGGACGGGTTGACCAGATGCGTTGATGAGCACTGCGTCATCTCCAAAAAACTCTCGCACATTGAAAGGCCCCACAGCCACCTCGAATGCGACGTCGTTTATAAACACCGTAGATTTCGCCGGACCCACTGGCTCCTGTTCTCCGACACCTGCATTGTAGCAATATCTCAAGTACATCACCAACACAAAACACTGTTCACTACATTGCATAGGTAGCCCAGCCATGAGCCATGCACACGTCCATCTACACTCTAGTTAAATGACCACATTAACCTCGTTACACTCCTATTCTAAGTCATAATGTCACATCCATATCTTATCTTTATCCTTGAATGTTGTATTATTTTCACATCCAAATCTCACATCATCATGTAAGTGATAATTGTCACATCTATTTTCATCTTTATACGTGAGTTTTACTATTTTTACATCCAAATTTCATACCATTATATATAATCATTCATAATGTGAATTCATTTTTTCTGTAAACCCAACAGTACCTATGCAAGGTTGTGGATGATTGTGTGAGATTTGAGTGCGGGAAAAGTATTATTCTCCTCACCCACTCAATGGTTCAAGAGAAAATACTAATTACATGGAAGATATAAATATATATAATGAGTAATTGATGAAGGAAACATTTTCTAAAAAAAATAGACAGAAATGAATTTATAACAATTAAGACATTTTATTATATCACATTTTTAATTTTTAGTTAAAAAAGACTAATATACCATTAATTATTTTATGGGGATATATAATTACTATAAATTCCAATTGTGGTGATAATTGTTATTACATCAAGGTTACTGCAATTGCAAAATGCATATATATTCCATGTAAAATTATAGTACAATATTGTTGTAGATCTCAATTTAAAATCACAACATGAATCAATTTGTAATTTACCTTGAATTTGAGAGACTGGGGATGGAACAGTAACGGTTGTGGTAGTGATGGGTGGGACAACAGTAGCAGCATGAGTAGTTGGAGTAGAAGTAACACAAAAACTGAGCTGTGGATGATGATGATGATGTTGCTGCATCATCTTCCAGGCCTTCTCAGCTTCAGCTTGCTCTTTCTTTGAAACTCCTCCATGGCTCATAATCTCACTCAGCAAAAGACTAGTGCAAGGCCCAGCAACATTCTGCTGAGCAGATCCTTCTGCAACCTGGACCACATTTGAAAGCTCAGAAAAGAAAAGCCCTTGTGTTATATTATTACCATTATTATTATTATGCACCAATCCTCCATTATGATGCACAGTAAAGAAGAAAGGCTCAGCTGAGGGCATATTGGTCTCATTGGGAGCATGAAAATAAGTCTGGTTCACAGAAGCAGTAGGGGAATTAGGTCCCACGTCGGAGACATTGGGGAACCCAATTGAGAAAGTCATGGGAATTTGGTGATCTTTTGGAGATGACTTCTCAGATGAAGATGATGAGGAAGAAGGTGCAATGGTTTGAGGGCTAGAATTACTGCTTTGGGTTTGTGGGGTTTGGTTTTTGGAGTTTTGGAGATGGCGGAGTTTGTGTTTGCTTCTGGATTTGCGGTTCTGGAACCAGTAAAACACATTGGCATCGCCGACTTGGCCATATTCTTGAAGTTGGGCTCTGATTTTCCTTATTTCATCTCTTGGGGGGTTCACCATTCCTGAGTTGAATATGGCTTCAAGGATTCGGATTTGTTCTGGTTTTGGATTCCACCTTGGCTTTGGCTCTGGGCTTCTCTCCTCACACCCTGCATAGTGTTAAAGGGAAAAAACGTGATTTTGAAAACTTTTTCAAAATTAAAAGCAATTAAAAACTTAATTTCTTCCTCCAACTTTAGTTAATCTTATATATATTATGCTATCATAAGATAGATTATATGTGAAAAATACTAAATGAGAATTATAATATAACATACTAACATAAAATAACGATGCTTATAATAAAATCGTTTTTGGATTTTCTCCTCACAACTTAATTTTTTAGGATATACTACCTAGACTTGACAGGGATTCACAAACCTTTTGAGCATAGATTTTAAAAGGGATTTTAAAAGGTAAACTTCAAAAGAATTAAATGTGTGTAATAGATAATCAAGCTCACGCATTTCTGCTGAACTTTCAAGAAATTTATCAATTTTTGTGTTTAGATTTTCAAATGGTTTTCAAAAAAGATAACTTTTTGAGTTTAGATTTTAAAAGGGCTTGATTCAAAATGTTAACTTTAATATACATGGTGAGATTTGAGTTTTGGTGTGGTTTACAAATTACCTGAAGTGTAAGGGCTTCGGTGGCAGCCAGCTGACATGAGGGAGGAGTTGATGTCATGCTGCCACTGGTTGCAAGGCTTGGATTTGAACATGCTTGGCCAGTGTCTGTTGGACGAAGCCATGATGATGATGATGATGTTGATGATGAAATTTGTAGGAGAATTACAGATCTGAAAGCAAGATATGAAAGCAGCCAACCAAAAGAGAGAAGCAAATATAAGGAATAGCCCTTTTGTTGCTCTTGCTTTTTTGATTGAACCCTCTAACACCTCTTCTTATAGCCTCTTCACCTACTCCTCTACGCCAATTATAATAAATTAAAACTATAAATTATCAGTTTTTCAGTCATACACATCTAAAGATTAACGTACAGAAATTAATGTTAAATGAAAATGAAAAAAAAAATCATGAATATTATATAAAATTAGACGAAACCCATGACGGGAATCGCCTGTTAGAAAGATAAACAACAAAGGAAAGGAAAATAAATAAAAAGGAATTTAATTTAATGAAGATAAAAAGAGAAGTACCATCTCTCCCATATCCTGCGCTTGCCTTGCTTACACTTTTGCATTAATAGTGAAAAAATATATGTGAAACTCTTTTTTATTAGAAAAAAGTAGAAGGAAATTCCCCTCAGACGAGAAGCAGAGTTAACATGGAAAAGAATGCATGCTGGGGACTTAATTAGAATCTTTGCTTCAGAGATGGCAGAGAAGCTCTTAATGCTAGGGCTTTTAGAAATTGTGGGGTGTGATAGAGATGTGGGTGTTCTGATCAGTTTGTCTCTCTTTCTTTTTCCAGATTTCTATGGAGGTGGAGTGAGTGAGTAATGCTTAGTGAGAGAAGATTGAAGATTCTCTTGCTCAATACTTGGGTTTTGCTTTGCTTGCTCTTGCAGTGTATTAATGGGAGGTTGAAGGGGGTAGTAATAAGTGTTCGATTATTCTAAAGGAGGAGGTTGTTGCAGGCATAAATAGGGGGTGCGGTGGAAAAATCATATTCCCACACATGAATTTCTCACAATTTCTCACACATATATAACTCTTCTAAGTCCCATTTTGTATTTTCAATTGTAAAGTTAACATCATATTTATTTATACATTGATTCAAAATTTGAAAAATAATTAACAAACAACTAAAAAGTCTTTTTCAAATTTGTAATTATCTTTTCCCTCCTTTTTTTTTTTAATGAATGACTATGATTTTATATTTTATTTATTCTCTAAAGTGTAAAATCCATTTCAAATTAGTCAAATCTATCCTGTGACATATGTTGAGTCAAATTAACTTTGTGTGTTCAAAAGGAGCTAGACTAGTTTGAAAGTGTGTCACGTATGTAAAGTGTGAACAATTGTTTTGAAGATAATGTATGTAAACAAAAATAGGTTAAATTATACTATTGTTCTCTGTAATTTTATTTAATTTTTAATTAATTTTTTATAATTTAAAATTTTTGGAATCAATTTTTAAACTTATTTTTATTTTTAATTAGATATGTTATCATTTTTATGTTAGATTATTTTAATAATCAACTAATCTAGACAATATTTTTTTAATTTGATTTAATGATTATTGATGTAAAGTTTGTATATAATTTTCATTTGTATTTAAATAATAAATGAGTTAGAGAAAATTTAAATATTTTATAAAATCATTTTATTTTTAGAAAGAAATGGTGAATCACTTATCTCTCATTTTGTAAATCACTAATAAATCATTATTTATGTGAGTGAATTACTAATAAAATTCATCAACAAAATAATGAGAAGTATATAAAAATAAGTATGATGATGCAATTCAAAACTTATAAATTATAAAAATTTGCTCAGAAATTGAATGACATGGAATAATTTATCCACAAAAATAATATGAATAATATTATTTGTTTGCACAACATTTTTCAAAGGACAGAGCGAGGTTATTGGGGTTCGAAAGTCTAGATTCTAGAAGAGGGCAAATGGGGTTTGATTGGAAGGCGGTGGTGGGTTAGTAATTGCAAGATTGGTTTATTTTGGGCAAAGTAAGGAGGGTTTGGGAGGTTTTGGATTGACTCGAGGGGCTTTATTTATTGTAGTTTTAGATCAAATTCAATTTCTTTTCATTTCTTCATGTATGATCTTATAGATGTCAACAAATGTATGAGAGGTGCATAAACCAATAAATTGGTCAATTAATTGTGTGTAAAAACTATTGGGAGCACCATTTGGAGTTCAAATTCAACCTCATTTATTGTCACTCCTCACAACCACTTGACTTGTTTGTACTTACTCGCGTATAAATTGTGACTTTATGTTTGATATTTCATGAAAATATGGGTTTGTTTACACATTGGCAATTTGGAAAGCTGTTTATGAGTAAAAATAGGGTCAGTTTCATGTGAATTTCAGTCAAACCTTACGGAACAGTTGTTGGGTACGGAAAGCTTGTTTACATCTTTTCATCTAGATTCTTATTCTTAACAATTAGATGTGTAACTGACACTGTGACATAGAGTGATAGTTAATGCTGAAGCCTTAAGATTTATATCATTTCGAAAGGATGAAGATAGCAAGTGACTTTCCTCTCATTTCTGTTTTCATGGGTTTAAGTTACTCATGAAGGTTGTTTAAAGTAATCATTCAAAAAATTCAACGGTCAACAAACTAAAAAAGCCATTCAGTTTTGATACAATTAGTTAACAAAAAAATCAAATTAAATAAACACCTATTTCAGTCAAACTAAAATTATGACTGATTAATAATTAAATTGATTGAATTGTCTAGTTTGATTTTATTTTTTTTAGTGAACAAGGGGCTAAACTGCCCAAAAAAATGATTTGATTTTCAGATACTAATAAAAGATGAATAAAATACATTATACCTTCGTAAATTATATTTTAATATCAATTTATCTCTTTTAACTTTAAAATTTTAATTTAAATGCAACCCTTATCCTATTAGTCATAACGTAACTTTTGGAAGTTTGACCTTATCGTACAAATTAAAGCTTGACTTTCTTATAGATAAAGTCACTGACCTTTGCTATTCTCCAAAGTTTGCAATATCAACAAAAATGATAGGTTTTTCAAATGGAATTTCAATGATAAATTGAGAGAAATTTTGGTGAAACTCTTTCTTCTTCAAAATGGTGCGATTTTTTAGCAAGTTTAATGTAACAGTGACCAAAGAGATATAATTTCATTACTTATTACGAAGTAGTTTGTGTTGTTTTGAAATTTTAAATTAAGTGGCATTCTTGTGAATTTGTTATATTTATGATTTCATAAATTAATTTGAAATTAGTTGGTATTGTTTGAAATTTTAAATTATGCTTTAATGTCAATTTATCTCTCTCAACTTTAAAATTCAATCTTCAATCACCTAAAATTTTAATTTAAATGAAACTGTCATCCTCTTAACCATATCATAATCTTTGGAAGTTTGACCTTCTCATGCAAATTAACGCTCTTACAAGTAAAATCACTAATCTTTCCTACTTTCCAATGTTTGCAAAATTAGTGAAAACGGTAAGTTCTTCGAATGGAATATCAGTGACAAATTGAGAGAATTTTGGTGAAACTCTTTCTTTTGCAAAACGATGAAATTATTTGACAAATCTAATGTAATAGTGACAAAAAAAATATAATTTTATGACCTATTCTGAATTAGTTGGTATTCTTTTGAAATTTTAATCAAGCGGTCTTCTTGTGAATTTGTTATTGTTATGAATTCTTAAATTATTCTTTGTTTTTTATTCTTCTGCCTAGAACTATTACAATTCACATGTATGACTAGAATAGCTAAAAACATGATGTCCATTATTTGGATATTTGTTAAACATATTAATTCATACCCACAGTGTGTTTATGACGTTCATGAAAGCTCATTAATCTTGAATGAGATATATTTAAACAGAAAGTAGTAAGTTTTATTTCTAGAGTTGAATAAATAGAAAAAACAAGAAAATAAACTAAGCATAAATACAAATTGGAAAAATGGGAAAGGAATAGACCCTAATCATTTTTTTTTTTTTGAAAATTTTAGTTTGTCCTAGGACTTGATCAAATGACAAAGATAATTAGAAAATAAAAATTTCCATCTAAATTAACATTTGGTTGACACTTTCATTTGTCTATTTGTGGATTATCCTATAGCGGATAGGATAGTCATCCTATCGAGTACAAAAGAGTATATTTGTGGATTATCCTATAGCGGATAGGATAGTCATCCTATCGAGTACAAAAGAGTTTGTCTCGATGCACACCTATGTTCT
>JANHAO010014704.1:0-15186 GCA_026873985.1 Saraca asoca
ATGGAAGTCATGTGCATTGTGTGTTACGTCATGTGTATGGTAAGGCTTGTAGTGGGTTTCCTGAAGGAAAGGGATTCCTGATGGTGACCTTCTACGCCGGTCACGGGCCCGAGATTTGGGTCATGACATACAAGCCTTACAATGCAACAATGACATGCAAGTAACTAATACCATCTAAAAATGCATATATCTTTTTTAATAAAAATCTGACAGAATTTTCTTTGTTTTTCAAACACTTGGCCATAAGGCCTATACAACAATACAAAGGCTACACGCCCATCACAACTTGTATAACACCATAATAAAATGCAGTGGCTCAAACTATATAATTTACATCCTACTGGGCATCCAAATAAAACACATGTACAATCGCTCATCTAACTACCAATATTACATTATTTATATACCTTTAATGTCTCAGATTATGATCTACTCGATCAGTAACCAGATCTAGAACCAGGAAGGTGTCGAGTAACTGAAGAAATATCTTTTGAGTTTGAAAAACATGAAGAAGAGAGGAATGAGTTTCATAAAAACTCAGTAAGTAAATAATCCTGTGATCACCTAAAAATCCCATTTGAAAACCATGTTCGAAAGCACGATATTCAACAACATGATAGTAAACAGGAGAGATAATCAATAACTTTCTAAAATTTCATTAAAAGTCATTATAGAAAACCATACAAGTGGATTTCCACAAGAATATATTCCAAAAGGTAACCATTAGAATATAAGCATACTTATCGTCACAAGCCATCCAATACATCTGTCAGATGCTTATGAACATTTATTTACATCCCTACATTTCCCACCTTATCCACTCCTACTCAAGCAATTTCATATCCTAAGTGCACTTGAGTACATATCCCTACATTTCCATCCTTATCCACTCTTGCCCGAGTGATTCACATATTCTAAGGGTTACCAAGAAAATTTCATAATGGTTGTGGTACTTTAAATCAGCATATAAAACGCATTATATGGCAAGAAATTCATCAATCAAGTAAGCAATATTTATTAAAACATACATAAACCAATTAATGCATTTCCATATCCAATTAAATAGAAAAGTAGTGCCATCAATTTCAATAATATAAAGCAAGATGGAAATGCATAATTTTAGAATGGCAAATCATTCATGAACAAATACAACACATAATCATACTTTTGAAATTAGATTAATATACTGAAGATTCTATTATTTAAAAGGAATTATAACATCTCATATAATATAATAACATTTTATCATATCTACACATGGGATTTTCAGTTAGAAGGATTGTCCACTCACCTTAGACAATCAATATGGGTTTTTAGTAGAAGCTTCAGAAATTAGCCATTAGTGTGCTTAATCTTTTAATAGAAGTTTCTTTGAAGCAAAATAATACAAAACAATAAGAATATTTCAAATTTCTCATAGCTAGCATAATAAGGGTTTCAAGGGAAATTCTTGAAAACTAACTGTAGGATTGCTATAAAATAAATCTTTTGTTATAGGATTACTCACCAGCTTCTAAAGTGCAGGTAAGCAGCTCAACCGAAGCTAAATCGTCGCTAGTGAGCTTATTTGGTTATTGACTGAACTACTAAAGGAAGAAAAAAGAGTAAGCTACTAGTCATACAGAGGAAGGATGAGGCATCAGAGAAGGAAGGTCACCGGGGAAATAGAAAGGAAGAAAGAGATGCTGGAGCTCACCAGAAAACTCAGAGCAACCGATCAAGAAACTTTTTCCTCGAGCTAACGAAACAACAAACCACAGAGAAACCACCAGAGGAGGAAGACGAAGGAATGATGGAGAGCTAGAAAGAAGGTGGCTAACTGTTGGAGATCATCAAACGGTGGACAAGTCGAAGCAGATTGCTAGATAACACCGAACAAGGGAGGGTACGATCGAAGTTGATCACCCTAGAAGCAAAAAGAGGAGCTGAAGAAGAAGAAGATCATCGGCTTGAAGGTGCCAAATGGCACAACACAGTGGTTCATAGTCAAATGGTGAGGAGCTCTGTTGGGTCTGCTTAAGGAAGCTTCGTGAGAAGTCTGGAGGAAGAAGTTGGAGAAAATTGCACTGAAGAGAGAGAAAAGGCCGATTAGGAAAATATATACATAATACCAAATGAGGAAAATTGTAGTTTGGCCCCAAGACTTTTCACTGACTTCAAATAAGTTCTTTTGGAAATTGCAATCCAACCCCAACGAAATTTTAAACTTTTTCACTTAAGTCTTTCAGCCACTCTTTTCTCTCTTTTTTTTTTTTTGATGTATTACACTTATTGTGAAATAAGAACTATTTTACTGTGTTTTATCTTATAAAAACTTTATAGAAGAGAATATATATTCATTTGAAACAAAATCTTTGCATGGTTTGCAAAATATTTTTCTAATTTCTATCTAGCACTATTTTTTTTTCAGAAAAACATTGTTTACACTAAAACTTCATTCATTTTTTTCTTTTTATGTTATACAAATGGCATAATTACATTGGAATTGTTATAGGCGATATCTGGATGATGCTAAATGGGCTGGCTAAGTCTTAATAAGAGATTAGCCCAATCAGAAAGAGCTTAGACCATCCGAAACTGGGGTCGATTAGTAAGGACACCAAATAGTCGGTCGTATACTTGGAACCTAGGACTAGGTCGAAACAGTGACCTCCAGCTCACTAAGAGACGAGCTCCGACTCGCTAAGACAAAGCAGGTCCATGACCATCGCCCAGAAGCCTTGTTTTGGCTAAGTCAGGAAAGGGAACCATCTGGCATAGCTGGCAGGTCGTCTAGTGCAAGCTTAGGTCACCAAAGTTGGTTACCCCAAAGCTTGGGTACAAAATGCCTAAGTCTAATTAGCGGTCAAAGGCACATTCTCCCAACTAATAGATCAGCCCCCGAAACTTACACATCAGCCTCCAACAGACCAATAATGAGTTGCTTAGCATTAATTGCCTCGACGACTGAAATGATAGATTTACAAATTGTAAAATTACTCTTGTAACCCCCTCTACCTCTATAAGTAAGGGGGAGGTCATTGTAACAAAGAAAGGAGAATTTGCATGTAGAAACTCTACCAAAATAGTGAGAGAGCACTTGCATAGTAAGAGAGCACTACAATTGTAACTCAGTGGAACTATACAGAGAAACCACAATATAATAGCTAATAAAACCATCGTGAATGTAGGAGGCATATCGGCTTTAGCTGAACTACGATAAAAGCTCTCGGTGTCCATTGTTCTTCCTCTTCCTCACTTTCTTCCTATCTACACTTGCATTTTCAGTCTGCAGCTTAGGGGTTTCAAGAACTGTTCCTGTTGATTAGGATTTGGATCCATTGAACTAAATTTTACCGTCAATAGGAATTATCACTTACTTTCTATCCATTTTGATTTTATTATTCTAAGTTTTTACAATAAAACTTTTATACATATATAAAAAGTATATATACATACAATAGTTTTGATAAAATAATTATCTTTCTGCAAATTTTATAGAATTTTATTGCAATTTTTATTATAAAAGTCTAAAAACTTATATTACAAATTTTATAAATAGATTTCTATTTGTTTAAATATTTCATAACCTTTATATATATTTTTAAAAAGGAAAATGCTTATCGTACTGCAAATCAGTATGAAAGATTTGTGACAAACCGATAGCATCTCATTCGGAATTCATAAAGGTCGTGTAAATGTGTGATTAAACATTGCTTAATAGAATTGTTGAAATGGAAGATATGTAATTCAGCATTAACAAATTGAATACTTTCGTAAAATTTCTCCTGCTCAGTTTGTGATGTCATTAGGGTCAATTCTTAAGTTGGATGCTATTTAGTTGGTCAATGTTAATTTCCATCGATATGGAAGGAGTAATCTAGAATTCATAATAACATGCTACTAGATTTATTTTCCAAAAAAAAATAAATATTAGATGAGGAAATCATAATCCGTATGACTTCTTAATCATATGTGTTACTTTTCCATAACAACGACTTCTTGTTTTATTAAAAAAAAAAAATCATAATTCGTACTTTGATCTAGACATTCGTACTAAACACAAAACTAGAATAAGAAAACAAGGTTCATGGAATTGCCTTCATGTCGGGTAGCATCATGGCGAATTTGATTACACCATGCCTATTAACATATCGATAGTGTCAGTTAAGTATATTTGATTTCATAGTTATACCATACCAGCAATTCTACAAATCTAGTTAGAACACTTGACAACACAAAATCAGCAAGATGACTAGTTTGGAAAAAGGCCATGCAAGATCAATATTTATGACATCACTAATAGTTTGCCCCTCTGCTAAAGATGTAGGTGCATCTTTATATATATACAAAAAAGAGGGAGCTGTACTATTCAGTCCGTAGTAACTTAGGCCGCAGGAGCCTTATTGTGATAGGTTTATTGTATTTTACTAGCTCAGTTTTGAAGTAACTTAGGCAACTGGCTTTTCTTAAGGTCTAAGACTTTGGCAATTTGAAAGATGGCTTAGTAATTAAAGTGTTTTTTTTTATAATAGGAATTTTTAGCATTAAAGTTTTGTGCCCTGTGTAAAGGTTACTAGGGGATATAGCAAAGATCAATTTTAAAAGAAGTAAAGAACTAGTTCTTCTAGTTTTCTTGCTCCTTTAACCAAAGGATATCATTATCTTGGCTATGTACCAAGCCTCTATTTCATTCCTTCCTATATATTTTATTTCTTAGACTCTAGAATTATTTTGCTACATTAGCTTCTATATCTTCTGATTACTTCTATTAACTCTAAAACAATTGAGATCAACTATACCACCAAAACTCAGCTATATTAGAACCCCTATAGGATAGATGCATCTTCCAAGTTCTTCAAAATCACTACATTTAAGAATGTAGTAAAAATCAAGCTTATGCAACTCCCAATAATTCTATTCTATTAAATTAAAGGCAGGAATTACTTCAATTTACAATAAATAGTCCCATTCAAGAGTGTCATAGCACTAAGACTAGATTTATCCCTAACAATGGCACCTCAAGTAGTGTCCATGAATTAATTTTCAGGTCAAAAACTCTAAATGGGTTACTATATAGGCTTCTTGTGGGTTAAATAGCACTAGACCTACCAAGTAGTTATCTTTTGGCACATCAAAGTCCAAAAATTATATAGGAATGGAAGCTATGCAAAGTTCACCAGTCATTTCTAGAAACCAAATTGATGGATTCTACATAAGGAAAGCGGTTAAAGTAGATTGGTCCTTGTTTCAATGACTCTTAACAAAGAGTCGTCAAAATCTATATGTTTATCATTTCTCAGGCATAGTAATATAACAGTATTTAGCCCCAATCTAGTCATAGGTTTTGCTGCAATTTGAACACTGCCTAAGTGTAAAAAGTTATATCTTGATTTTTGTTTATCAATGTCCTTTTTTAAGAGAAGAACAAATTACTCCTGCAGAGGGTCAACATTAACAAATCTTTCTTTAGTTTTTATAACATATATTGATCTATTAAAAAATTGAAAATTAGATTTGTAAAGCTCTTTGTTTAGGATTCTAGGCATTTCCCAGTTATCTATTTACTAATTAAAACTTTCAAAATCTATTTGCTCTTTGAAAATAGATTTAGAGTTTTCTTTGAATTTAATTTTTGAAAATGATGATGATGAAGATGAAGAAAATGAAAAGCATGAAGATAAAGAACGATGCATAAGAATTGAAAATTGTAAATTCTCCACTTCCAATATCAAAGCTTTTAGGTTTTGTAAAGATATTAATATGAATAGTATATTGCTTTGCCATATGAATTAAATATTACTTTCTCAGTATGAACTTTAAGATATGGATTACTTAGCCCCTGCTTACATTTAACATGAGAGCATAGAAGGTAGAAGTAGCCCTTTCTCTAAACATTCTCACAAATGTGACTTACACTTCTTTACGAACTCATGTCTTACTAAGTGCTATCAGTTTTCTAGAATAGATGTTTATATTCAAAGACTAATATAAACTTCATGAAAATAATAATAATTTTTAACTCATATATATATATATATATATATCCTTAGTATCTTTTTGTAAAATACCTTTGGCAGATTGGCAATCTACCCCTAATCGTAAATTTTTTATTTAGCAAGTCACTTTGAATTTTTTGTATACACAAAACCATTGCAAAAATTTCCTTTTTAACAGTTGAATAATTTTGTTGAATAGAATTCCAGTATTTCGATGTGAATACAACTACATGCTCTTTATTATTTTTGATTTGTTTTAAGACACCACTATATTTGATGCATCTGTTTCCATAATTTTGTATGCAAATTACACAAAAGATATTTAACTTGATATTTGACTCTTTTAATAATATTTGTATGTAAATCTGTTCATAGAAGAGGGGATTTCTTTAATCTATCATGCAAAGGTTGAATAACATTTGATAAATTTGGAAAGGAATCTAAGACATAATTTAAGCATTTGAGAAATCTTTGAAATTGGGTTTTATCAATAATTTGATTAGGAAATTTTTTAGCAAATTGAATTGCTCTTTCTATTGCAGTTATAGTTTCTTAGAAAAATGTAATGACCAAGAAACCAAATTTTTGTCTAAAAAAAAAAAGAAATCTTTTTCTTTGAAATAGCTAAACCATTTTTCTGGGTAGTTTCTAGGAAAATGTTCAAGTGTCTAGTCTAGATTTTGGGAAAAGACTAAAACATCATCAATGTAAATAATGATAAAATTTGTAAATGGATTATAAATATCATTCATAATTCTTTGAAATTCTAAGGGGACATTTTTTAGATTAAGTGGCATTACATTCCATTCATATTGCCTGAATGAGACAATAAATGTAGTTTTGTACCTATCCTCAGGTTTTATTTGAATTTGCCAAAATTTAAATTTTATATCAAATTTGAAAAACATTTTTACAAAATGCAATCGATTTAATAAATCTTTTTTATTTGGGATAGGATACCTAATCCATTAAAGAGTTTCATTTAAAGGCTTATAATTGATTACAAGCCTTGGAGTTCATTGTCTAATTTCTGCATTTTTATTAACATAGAAAGTAGAGTATGACTAAAGACTTTTAGATTTTCTAATAATCCTTTTTACTAAGAGATCATCTATTTCTTTCTTCCAATAATCTAAAAATTCTTGATTCGTCTGTATTGGACGAGCTTTAGTTAGTATTTATTTTTCAAAAAACCCTTTTTCATCTAGTTAGTATATCATATGTTTTTTTCTCTTCCAAAATGCATTAGGCATTTTAGAATAGACTGGACTTTGTATTTTATTTTCTAAGATTTTTATTTTATTTTGAACAATTGGAGTGGCCAATTGTTAATCTATCCTTTTAAAGGTTATATCTTTGGAAAGATAGTTTATTTGGTTTATTTTGTTTTCAACCAGATTAATATTTTTGAAAACAGGTTTTTTGAGAAATTTGAAAACTATTTTTTATCCTAATTTCTCTATTTCCATCCCTTTAGTAGATATAAAAAATGGCATTATCTATTAAATGAAAGGAAAACCTAAGATTATTCTACTAGTTATGTCTTTAACTAACAAAAAGTCTATGTCACTTTTAAGAAAATCATTTTTAAAAACAATATTTGAAAGCTTAAATTTGATTTAAAGTTTAGATCTATTAGCAGATCTAAGACCTTCTTTGGTTTTCTCATAATGTTTTGTGGGTACTAACCCTTCCTTGATATAATTAAGGTCAGCACTTGTATCAAACAAGGCTATTGTCTTAATTGTAAACTTATGTTTCACAATGGGTTTTATAGGGATGTACTATTTTTGAATCTTTAATAAAGATGTAAGTTTGAAAACATTATCTCCGTTGATGCTTTCATCTTCATCTTCAACCATACCTTTTCATTTTTGAAAATTAGAAAACATTTAATTAAAATAGTTTTGTTGGGCTTTCAAAATTTTTACTTCTTCTTTTGAAAGATTTACTTCAGATTGTAAGTCCTATAAGGTGACAAATTTACATTTTTCTAAATTGAATATTTCTAAAATATTTTTGAAATTGTAGTTATTTAAAATAAGTTGTTTCGAAAAAGTTAAGGGTTTTTCAAGGGTTTTTTTTTTCAACTATTATAGATAATTTCTTCTTTCATCACTATCTAGCAATTTGCATATAACATAAAAAAAAAAGATCTTATTTTGTATAGAGAACATTTAAAATATTTTAATTTTCAGATGATATTAATTCTTCAATATTTGAGGAAGAATAGCAATCATTCTCCTGAATTTGATTATTTTCTTGAACTTGTTCTTTGTCCTCGAGAGAAAAATCTTCTGAAGATGTTTCAGTAAGTAAATTACTAATCAGGTTAAGCGATTGCTCATCAAATTCAAGTTTTCTAAGTTTTTTATTTAATCTGCAATATTTGGCTATATAACCTAGCCTATTAAATGTAAAACAAACTGCATTTTTGTCTATGTTTAGTGGAGGAGTGTACCTATATTTTCGTCTAAAAATCTTAACCGTAGTTTTACTCCTTCGGATTTAAGGTCCTAGGTTAGCTTCTGCCTAGTTTTTCCTATGCTTATGCTTTTGTTTGTAGGTTTTTTAGTAGATAAAACCAAATTACTCATAGAAAGACCCTAACTCTTTATGATTAAAAGCTCTTTCTTTAATTAACTACCTATGGATTTTATCTTCTTGGCAAATTTTGAGGGCAACTTTCTCAACATAAGTAATAAGTTATCCATAAGTAAGTTGCTCATATAGGATAATCCAATTGAATGTGCTCCTAATTTTCTCTAACCTTCTCTTCTAAGGATCTAGGGAGTTTGGCTAGAAATTTTTCTTTTCAAAAAGGCTAATTACTATTGGACCTAGAGTATCTACTTAAAGAAGGTATCCTTATACCATCTAAAGTTGCTTAGTATTTTGCATCTAAGGTTTGAAAGTAACTCAACTGATTTATCTTTCTATAGACTAGGATCTCCTATGAAATGTTTGGTTATCGTGTCGATCAAGGTATTAATAGCATCAGGAATAGGTTAGCCATCTGATCCTAATACTAGTTCTCATTGGCTATCTGATTTGAAAGCATTATGAATTTCTTGTCTCTCTGAACTGGTGAGGTGATCATCCCACCATCCTTTGAATTGACTAGTAAATCTAGTAACTACAACATGAACGACGGTTATATCGTTACATCCATGCATAGTTTGATAAGTTGTACTAACCATGGCCATTTGTTGAAGCAGTTGAATTATTTCATACTCAGATTTGCCATCTATATTCTATTCATAGATATTGTTCCCATTATAGGAATTCCATATAAGGGTTATTTGATGTTTTATGGTATTTTGAAAATTTGGTTGTCTAGATTTCCAAGGAGCTAAAGTATTAAGGGTTTCTATCTTAAACTTCTCATTTTCAGAAGCATCCTGAAAGGCTATTTCTAAAGTTTTATTTAAAGTTCTAACATTTCTACTAGAATTATCTCCTATAGGTGATTCTAGGATAACCAGATTTCTACCTAATTTTTTATCTAATTTTTTGATTATTTGGCTTATTTTGGCTGTTTCTACCTTATTTGACAGATATATCCTATAAGACCCATTAAGTTATTTCTACTTATCTGAGGAAATATCATAAGATTTGAACAAAGGTTATTCTATTTGTTTAAGAGTACTACTAAAGGTTTCTCCTATTTAGACAGGTTTACTAAGGATTTGTTGTCCTAAAGTTTGCAAATATTTGTTAGTATAATTACTTTGTTCCATAAAAGATTGTATATCCCTTGAAGAAACAAGTTCATCTTGGTCTTTGAACCTAAAAGGACCTACTAGTACTAGATTTTTGGGATCTTTTGTTGCCATTACAAAAAATGTTAGAGAAGGTAGCTTAGAAACTATTTTTTCTCCTTTAGTTGTTGTCCAAGTTTAGGTTATCCTAGTGGTAATACTAAATGATTCCCAAAAACAATAATCTGTTTGTTTTCCCTTAGCATAAACTTCAAACTAATTGAATAAAGGAACATTTGTTTTGAATTCCTTAATAAAATTCATGCATTTGTCATGTATTTTTTTTTCTTAGTTCCTTGATATTTTTGTAAGAACCAAGTTCTTTTGAGGATAGTTTCCTCTGAATAGAAGTCTTTCATTAATGCTTTTATATCTACCCTGAAGGGTTTTTCTTGAGCTCCTAAAAATTGTCCCATCATGGAAGCTCTGCATCTTGGTAATTTGGAAAAAGGGTAAGTAATTGGGGAGGGGAAAGTATACTAGACTCTATGTCATCCTTTATCTTACCCTTTCCTTTGGAATTTGTCTTTGTCTAAATAGGCTTTGGGATCTTAGTTTACTGCTGAGAAAGTCCTTCTTAGACTTCTCAGATCAACGAACATAGTTGAATTTACAATGGTTGAGTGTCATGGTGGATTTAAAGTTTCTGTCTTAGAAACTTCAGATCTTGGAGAAGTAGAAGATTAATCTTCTATCTCCATTATCTTAGGATTTCCTAGCCTAGATCTACTCCTATCAAAGTAGAGATCTACTTAACCTGAAGTATGTTAGATAATCCTAGATATTTAAGGATCTTGTACCCTAGAAAGAGTTATCCTAGGGAGAGATTAATTTGTTGGGAAAGTTATTTCATTCCGGGGTGTTTTTAAAGGCATTTGAAGATTTGTCTTAGTTGTATCAGTTAACCAAAAGGTTGTTTGGCCCTTTTTAATTTGGGGTTTCAGAATTCCTAAATTCTGAGAGTTGTACGACTTATATTGAATCCTATAAGCTATTACTATAGGGATTGATCCAGGTACAATATTGTATCCAATAAGTTTGGTATTTAGAATTAAGATTTTATTCCTATGCGTCTCTTTAAGATAGATAGAAATATCAAGAAAACAATTGAAATGTGTTGATCTTTGCGATACACTAGTTTCTACGGCTCCTATCAAAGAGTCATCAAAATTTAAATGCCTAACATCTCTAAGGCATAATAAAATAATAGTGTTTAAACCTAATTTTGTCATATGTTTTGCAATTACTTGTACACAACCAAGATGTGGAAAGTTGAATTTTTGGTTAAGTTTTGAAATATCTTTCCCAGAAAGAATAACAAATTCTTCTTATGAGGGATTAATATTTTGAAAACTTTCTTTAGTTCTCACAATATAAGTTAATCTATTGAAGAAGTCTGAATCAGATTTGTAAAGTTCTTTATTTAGAATCATAGGCATTTTCCAGTCATCAATCTGCTAATTGATATTTTCAAAATCAATTTATTCTTTGAAAATAGATTTGAAATCATCCTTAAATTTGATTTTTGAATAAGCATTTGAAAAAGATCCTGAAAATGAAAATTTGGATGAAAAAGATTTGAACTTATTTGCAGAAAGTAAATAGCAACAATAACAGGAAATCACAAATAAAAGTGCAAAGGATAATCAACGACTATATAAAATTTAAACTTTTCTCCTTGGTTAGATATCACAACTTTTAGGTACCATAAAGGTAATAGTATGAACTACAAATTATGATTGTCAAATGAATTAAATACTAAGATTTCAATATGAAACTTTTCTCTAGATGTAACTTAGCCTCAACTTAGGATATTCATAGGAACATAGGAGATAGGAACTGCCCCTTTCTCAACTCAATTTAAACAGAGGCTTACACTTTTTAACGAACTCATGTTTTCACAGCGAGCTTACAATGTATGCCTGGATTATTTTCATGATCAAATATTAGCATAGACTTCATAAAGCAATAGTAATTTCTAGTTCATCTAGCTATCCTTACTTCCCTTAGGCTTTGATACCAAAAACTGCAAAAAAAAGCCCCTAAAGTAAAGTAAATGTAACTAAGAATAAAGTAAGGATCATAGGAAGACTATAGTATGCAAAATAAATGCAGAATTTATTAAGTTGGAAATAAATCTTACAAATATTTCAGTTCCCCTATACTTTAAATCATGTGCATATAACCCCTTGTACTCTCAGTTATGTACACTTTATTTATATCCATCTATTTTTCACTTATAAACCTAAGAGATTTTATGCATATTAATCTACAAATAATATATACCATAAAAAAATAGAACACATAGATGACAATTTTCACCCAAATTATAAAGAGTTGGGTGCATTTTATATAAATGTTTCCAACTAAGTTTTTCTTTTTATATAAAATCAATATGTTTATAATTCATAAAATTCAAATAATTTAAAATTCATCAAATTTTATATTGACATTAAAAATATTTTTATTATAAATATGCAAATTTAAATAGAAATTAAAATAATAATACATAATATTTATACATATTTTACTTTTTTATGATATATATTATTTGCATGCTAAAATTCATTAAATCCCTTAGATTTATGGGTGAAAAATCAATGGATGTGAATAAAATGCACATGATTTAAAGTATAATAAGTTAAATACGTACTTTTAAAGGTTATAGAGTTATATGGACACGACTTAGAGTATGAGGAGTGTAGTGTATTTTAGCCTAAGTGTAATGTTTGTGGAGAAATAGAAAGAAAATCTTGTATATTAGTTATAAGATAATTAAGTAAATTGTTTAATAGAAATATTAAAGACGCGTAATTAAAAAATGAAGATAGGTGAAACAATATAATCTTCCTTTAATAAAAAAAGGTATAAAAAATTATTATAAATTAATTAATGAGGAATAATATATATGTATAATTATGTTTAATGCATTCTTGTGCACATAAATTTTATACAAAAAATTTATACAGAATTTTTTCACAAAAAATAGGAGGGAAATAGGATGAATCTAATGATGACATGTAGTGGTGGGATGACTTCCCATTTAATAAATAATAAATATATATTACTAAAATTCTTAATAAGATATGTTATAAATGTAACTAAAATAGTAATGATATATGAAATAATAAAAATTTCTTTAATGTAAAATTCAAACATCACTAAAAAAGGAATTTATTTTAAAACTAATAATTTTGGATTAGAAATTATTTATTTTTAAATTTACTTAATACCATATAAAGCAACAAATGTTACAATGTTATCGGAGCCCATTTTCGGAGATGAACTTTGGGCTATTAGCAACACTCTAAAAATTGCAATATCTTGCATCAAAGGTATTGAAAATTTTGCAATTTCTTTAAATGGGTTTGTAAGTTTTTATATACATATATATATATATATATAGTGAAATAAAATTTTGTCTTTTAACACTCCGCCCAAAACAAAGTTTTTAGCTTTGGCATTGCTTTGAGTGCACACATTTGCTCCATTGGGGCTTTACACGGATGAGGATAGTTTTCTTTAGTTTTTGATTCTCTACATACTTGAGATTGGTAATTACTAGACAATTGTTGTCCTCGCATCAGTCAATTATCCTTTTTAATATACAATGGTTGATATAGTTACAAGTATGAAATTTTAATTGGTTTGATCGTCATAAATTATCTAGTTATTACAAGAATTTTAATGATTTTAAATATTAATTTTATTAGTTTTAAGAGTTTTAATTTATTTGGCGGAGAAATTTTAAATACATTGTTATATTCACAAAATGTTGAATTATAAATAAATGATTTTAATGTTATAAATAAAATTTATATTTTAGTGACCATAAATAATGAATTTAGTATTTGAATGTTGGTAAAAGTTCATGAATAGAATATAGGTTAATCTAATGAAAGGTAATCTTATGTTGGAGGCTAACCTTTATTTGATTGGATGAAAAGGAGAGAAGAAAGAAAATTAAGAAAGGAAAATTGACATTTTCCCTTCTTTGGATACAAAAAGAAAATAGAAGGAATAAAAAGAAAATGAATACATGGGATCCACAAAAAATTTTCTCTCACCAACAAAAAGAAAATGAGTAGAAAATGTATATCTACTTCTTTTGGACAATTTTGTTCTCATCAAAAGTAACATTAATAATTTTATTAAAAATGAATTTTTCATTTTACATATTTTCAAATAAACAAGCCTATCCAAAACATATTTTGTTCCCTCTTAATTTCATCCAATCCAAACAAAAAGAAAGAAAAACATTTTCTCATTATTTTCTTTTGTTTTTATTTTTTTCTTCCTTTATTTTCTTTCTTATATTTTTTTTTCTTTTTATCCAAACATAAGATAAGGATTTTGAACTCCTTTATAAATACCTTTATTGGTCCCGTAAATAAGACACGCTTAGATGCTAACTTCACTAAAAATAACAAGATAATCACTTGTAAAAAATTCTCATATTTATATTATTTTTTTATATCTCTTGATTTATATTGAGGATGAGACACTGTACCAGTATGAAGGAAGTTTAATAACCTGTGGAAAAAATTTGTAACATATGGTTTGTGACCTTTCAAGAAAATTTGTGAATTATGAAATGGTTCGTGACTTAGGAGGAGATTTTTATTTTATAAGGATTAAGAACAAATTTTATACTAAAAGGGTTCTAAATTACAAATCATATTCCAAGGACAACATCCAATAACATTTTATGATTATTTTTCTTATTTTATCTTATATACAAGAATTTATTATTTCTCATAATTACAAGTGATTAACCCTCTACATGATATATAATTCATGTATAATTTTGAAGGATACAGAACTTGTGATTAATTTCTCTTTGTTAATTATCTATAATATTGTTTGTTTTAAATAGAAAAATCCTCAATTGATAATACAAATATATGAGTATTTTGATTTTATATTATCTAATTTTTATTATTGTTTTATGTTTTGTAATATAGATATATGTGTATTTTGATTGTTTAATAATTTTATCATTATTCTATATTTTCCAAAATTTTCAACAAATAATATGGATATATATTTTGTAATAATTCTCATGAATCTCCAACAAGTGTGAATTATTAAGTTTTCTGAAAATTTATTTTTCCTTATAAGAAATGCAAATAAATAATTATTTTAAAGTAATGTAAATTACAAATTTTTTTTCCTATACCTACTGATAGATTTGTATTTATTGATCTTCTCAAATCCAAACGTATTGGATGGTACTGACTAAAAAATGAGACATTTTTTCTTGTAATCAAACTAAAAACTTGCATGGCTAATGAACCAATAATTCATAGCCAGCCATAATGTGACATACACACGACTACAATCATGCAATGTGCATAAAACGACAGCACATGCATCTGCAACTTCATTTGCTAGGAACTTAAACAGCCAAACAGCAAGAGACGAGGTTAAGACAAGATTATCAACAA
>JANHAO010014705.1:0-15180 GCA_026873985.1 Saraca asoca
TAGTCTTTAGATGTTGTTAACTTTGTTTGTTTGCCTTTATTTTGTAGAATTGCAAGTTGTGGTGAAGTGGGAACAAAGCTAGAAAGGTTCAGGGCAAAGGCTACTTCAAACGCTGCAAAATGGTAAGCTGAAAAAAATTTTGCCAACCCAGAACACGACTTGCTCATATCCCAGGACACAGTCATGTTCCAGAAAAGCTTTCTCCAAGATTTTACCAGCCCAGAACATGGCCAGGCCATGCTCCATGCCATGGCTATGTTCCATGCTGAATGCTCCTTCACGATTTAGCCAGCCCAAAACACGGCCAAGCCGTGTTCCAAGGCACAGTCGTGTTCTGGGTAAGTTGTTCCTGTAAGTTTTTCCAGCTCCCAACATGGCCAAGCCATGTTCCATGACATGGCTGTATTTCAAGCACATAGGAAAACATTCAAAATGCAGCTGAAAACATTCCAATTGATGAACACTCCAATCTTCGATAGCTAGATGCGGTGGTTGGAAATCATGTGCACAAAGGCTTGAGCAGTGGAAACCACCAAACCTTCCTCTCCCGCAATGCTAAAATCAAAGACAATTCAAATGAGAGAGTGAAATATTCAATAATCCTAAATTAAACTTATATCTTTTCTTTTATAGGCCTTTGAAAGGGTAAAGGGGTCTTCTACTTATTTAAGACCCTTGATTGTGTTGTAGAATTGGGCTTTGATTATTTTATTGGGTTGTTGGTCCTATATGTATCAAATACACTTTTTTTTGTTTTACTAAATACCAAAACATAAGCCTTAATTAAATAATGTTAAGGGCTTAAATTTGATGCACTATTAGTGTAAAAAAATTTTACACTATCAACAGGGGAGGAAGTAGGCCACCTTGCTCATAGTTCTTTAGTAGCCTAACCTATTTTTCACTTAGTTTGTTTGTAAATATAGAATAAGTTTGAGCCTAACTTTTGGCTCGTTTTACAAAATAAATTAGGTTATATTAATTAAAGTCTAGCCTATTAGCCTATTAGGTGCCCCATGTATATTTATATATAAAATTATATAATATACATAAATAATATACAATTTAAAGAAAAAATTATACATATTTTTAAAAGTGTATGTAACAATTTTAATATTTATATTCTTCTCTTAATTATAGCTTATATTATAATATTATATTGTGATCATATGAATAGTTAATTTCTATTTCTTAATATGATATTTACATTTATTTTATAGTATTATAGTTGTTAATAGCGATGCTTTAAAAATCAAACGAGTCATTGAATTGGTTCACTGAACAATTCAAGATTTATTGGTTTGATCAAGGTTGAACTAAAATTTTAATATATATTTAAAATATAATAATAAAAAATAATTAAATTATTACATAAAATTAATTTATGCATATAAATATTTAAATAACTCAAAGTATATCAAATCATTTCATACCATGACAAGTTCATAATTTAAATTATCATGAAAAGACTTATATTAAACAAAGACCTTTTTTTTTTTTTTTGGTTCTATAACTTCTATTCTAAGAAAATGTGACTATATTTGACTATTTGGGACTCTGAGCTCTCTACATATATCAATATTAAATAAATTAATATTATTTTTTAATGAAAGAAAATTAAAAAAAAGAAAAAAACAGCTACTTCAACCATGAAAATCATGACTAGTTTGTTACCAATACATACGGTTTGACTAGTTTTTCACCGGTTCATCCATTTTTACAAGATCAATTTTTAAGGTCGACTAAACTAATTTCACGGTCGGTTCACAATTTTTCCAATTAAACTGACTGATCCGGTCTGATTTTCATAGTATTAGTCAATAATATTTTTGAAAAATAATCAATAATAGTTTTTAGGTCTATATACATTAAATGGTTAGGTATGACCTTGAAAAACTTATATACAAATCAAATTAAGCCAAACTTTAAGCCTATAGTAGCCTTAATTGCCAGGCCAAGCTGAATATTTTTTAGGCCTAGTCTAGTTTAGACAAACCTTAACTCAGATGTAACATTCTTCTACTCCTAACTATTAGTGAATAAGAAGGAGGCATGTGATCAAAATAGTAATAATAAGTTGTAATTAGGAATTTTTGTTAACAGTAAAAGAATTTTAACAATTTTTTAATAATATAATAACACATAAATAAATGATAATACAAAACTTATTTATATTTTTGATAAAAAATTAATTTAATTCCAATTACGTTAATATTTTTATACATGTGAAGAGTAGTGTGTATATGTATTTTGACTAATATAATTTAGATTGTATGTAAAAATAAATTGCTTTTTATTTTATATATATATATATATATATTAATTGTCAAATAAATTTCAAATACTCTAATCATTATGGCAGTGATAGCTTTCCCAGAAAATTGGACTTGGTGGGCGTTTAGTTTCATTTTTATTAAAGGGGGAAGGAAGCAATGGTTGGCGGTTGTTCACTTTATACACAGAAAAACGTGGCTTTTTGAGCGAAGATGCAAAAGACAGTCACTGAAGCGACAATGCTGAAAACTAGTTTAATGGTTTCCCACAAATTAATCAATGGGAAAATCCTCTTCTAAGCCATTTTTTTTCTAGAAGAAAACTTGAACTCATTTTACTGCGGTTTTTCACACTGTTCAAGAACCACGTGTAAATCCATGGAAAACAGTGTTTTTTTTTTTATTATTATTTTAAGTGACAATACAAAGGAGTCCCAAAATTTCCCGTCCATTATCATTAATAGCGGGAGAATGAATCCTAATTTGGAAACAAAGTCAAGGGATTATTTTAAGCTTATGTAGGAAATATTGTAGATTTCTTTGAGACTCCAGTTATAAATCATTTCTGGAGATTAAAACATTTAACCTTCGCAAAGTCCATTCGTGTGCCTTTCGTACAATCACTGAACTAATTATTTTTAGGCATAAATGATAGGGGAATATTAGAAAGGGCTATAGATAGTGAACAAATAGGCCACAACTATTTCCATACGACAAATTATGAGAAATTCAAATGTTTACTATGCCTACGGTCATCCTAAAATCTACTTGGATTTCACATCATTTAGGTTTTGGAGATGAACCCAAAGTCATAGAAGATATTTTAAAAAGAAGAACAGAAATTTGACTAAATCCAAGGCAGAGCATACATACTTTCTCAATTCTAGATTTGTCAATAAACGATGAATGACAAAAGTGTAATAATTGTGAAAAAAAAAAGAAAAAATATGAGCTTAGATTTATCTAGACATATTTTTCCAAATTTTAATAAGTTGATTTGAATTAATTATTTGAGTCTTGATTCAAGATAAATTGGATTTTTTTTCAAAAAATAGTTACAATAAATATTATCATCTATCAAAATAAACTAATTTAGAAAATTTTAAATTGGTGTAATCTCTTTTTGAAATTTTAATTAATTTTCAGGTTAAAATTTAAATTTTAATAATATAATTTTTATAATTGATTTTCAAATTGAATATGTTGCTTGTTAAAATAAATGAATGATAATATTTAAGTAGATGTTGTTATATAATTCATAGTATTTAATGCTTCGACTTTGACTACTAATATGATAAAATTATACTGTTTACAATAATTTCTCAAAATAAACCCTTTAAATCATGAATACTATTTATTAAAAAATTTATACTTAAATACAATAGCATCTTCCATGTGAAAATGAAACACGATTATAAATACATGTTACCTTAGTCATGAAGATAAACAGTAGGCTTTAATATGCTTTTTCAGTTTTGTTAAAAGCTACGAGTTTGTCTTTTATTTTTAATTCAAACAATGATCACTATAAATTTTGATTAAAGATATTTTTTAACTCTTCCTCTTCATTTACATCATAAATATTCAAACAGTCATATCAATTAAAATAGGTGTTTACTTATCAAATTTTGTCTTTCTTTAAATAATAGTTGATCAAAAGAAACCAATTACAATATTGGAAAAAGATGAAGAGAAATATTTTTTAAATTAAAAATAAAAAATTAAATTATAACTTTTAATAAAATTGGAGAAAAAAATTACATCTAAACCTAAATAAAAATAGTCTTTTCAAGATAAGGCTGCATTTTGAAACCTACATTTGGTGCCAAACCGTTCCATTTTAGCTGCGGGTTGAAATGATCGGAAATTAAGCCCATAGAAAAAATATTGAAACCAAAATCAAACGCTGGAACTAAAATTTTAATTGAAACAAACTAGAATTAAATTGAATTCATTTAGATAGAAATAAATTCAATTCATTCGAGAATGAGGTAAGTTTAAGAATAAGGTTGACAACAATGTTTTCAACTTAGAGATAGCATTTATGGTATCAAGATAATTGATAAAACATGCATTTTATATCAAATAAAATATTTCAAATCAAATCTCATCAAATTTAGCTTAATTTCAAAATTCAATAGTTTAAAATAAAACTTAAATTTATAAATAACTTAAATTTGTAAGTTACTTAAATTCAAAAAATCTGTTAATGTAAATTTCTTCCTATCCTAACTGAATTAAATTTCAGTTTTTGTAGCAGCTTGGATCCACTGTAGACAACTTTTAACATCATTGTCTATTTTGGTTAAGGTAAACTTTACTTGTTTGGTCCCCTTCTTTTTTGCCAAAGGCTCACAGGATAATATTATAAAATTTTCTGATAACACAAGGGACTTTTCAGTAACCGAATAAAACTCTTAATCATACTATTATGGCCAACGTAATCAACAAACTTCACTTATGACATTCTTAATTGATAATAAAAAGACCATTTCACCTTTAACGAATTTCAATACTGACTAATGCCATTTTTCTTTCTTCCTTGGTAATTTTTTTTTTGGAGATCAAATCAGGGTGGCCATTTGCGCACCACTAGAAACATGATTTACACTTTGCGGAAATCAAGGGTGAGCTGAAAAGAAGCCCAGTAGGCCCACAAGTGGGGCATTGATGTACGTAGTGGGCTCCGACTGTTGAAAGAATGGCCTGGAATCAGGGAAGGAATCTGTTCTATTGCTGGGCCCACCCACCACTGCTCCAACCAATACATTGGGGTTTGCGTTTGGGCTCAGAAAAAACTTGGACCCAGCTTTGCATCCTATGTGGGCTGGGTGGGCCTGCACTGAAGGCAGAGAACTGGCCCTGTGGTGTATCCTTAGTGGGTAGTGTACACCGTAGCCTACCATGTATGACATTCCCAGAGGATTATCGCCCAGAATATAGTCCACCTAGCAAAACACAAGCCACGGTCCGGAGTCACGTGATTAAAACATTTATTCAAAAAAACATTCTAGCTAAATTTACTAGATTGCCCCTGACCAGTGATGACGTGACGACGCAACTCAGAAAGGACAAAATTGTAACCATATGTTTTATGTACGGAAAAAGATTTCTAATCTACTGTGTTACTAGACTCTTAGAAAATATTTAATATAAATAATCATGAGTTGGTCATAATTAACCGTCCGTGAGGCTCTGGACTCTTTTAGATCAATTGTATTAATTTAAAAGAACACTATCGGTTTAATATGAAAATTAAAAAATAGTTAAATTCGTTTTAATTTAATTTTTAATAATATGAAAATTTTAATAATCAATCTTTAGGTTTTGTTATAGCTACCTGACGTTTGGCAAGTCGTTTTAGCAAGGCAGGGGTGGCAGTGGTCCCGCCACATGGCACGGCCTTATTGGCGTGACTGAGATAGTTAGAATAGGCTAGGAGCAGGAAAGACAGTGATGTTACATGCTGCATGTTACTTCCTCCGGCCTTGAAGATAAGCCCGCCTTTCCAAAACAAGAAAATAGGATTTTTGTTAATTACTTCACTTTGCTAAAACTACAGAACTAATCAATAATTAAGCTAAATTTAACAATGTATGAATACATATTTATAGGCTTTACTTGGCAGAATACTACACAAACACAATTATAGGCTTTTTCTTAATCATAAGAAAAAGCAAAGCAAAGCCTAATTAATGGCTTTGGTTAGCCCTAATGATTGTTTTGGAGCACATTAGTGCATAAGGAAGAAAAAATATAAAATAAAAAGAAAAAAGGATAGTTACCTGGAGAATATTGAACTTGAGGATGAGAAATTCCAGGCAGCGTAGAGCAGATAAATCCATCTGCATTTCGCTTAAAAGACTCAAAGTAATCTGCCCGTCCCATCAACACCTCCTACATATATCCAACAACAAAATCCAATAATCCTCTAAGTTTGGGCCAATTGATTCCATTGCAAACCCCAATGAACTGATTTATATTCATGCACTAAGATACAATTTTTATGTTTTCCCTTTTCTTTCTATAACAATAAATCACTTTCATTAGCTTGGATCAATTTTTGGTGGACTCAATAAGTGCAAATATATTAATTAACACATATTTATAGCGGTCATAATTATATATCATTGAATTAACACATTTAATTATATTCAATTTGTATAGAGATATTTTATTTAGGTTTATTAATAAATATAAATTATATATATTAATAATCAATAAATTTTATAAATTATATTTATATCTGTCCTCGCATTCTCCCAACCGTGCCCAGGGTTTTAAAGTTGATGAAACAGTGCGAGCAATGCGATGGGTGACAACAAACGATGAGAGAAATTAGACAAGAAGTGACAATGGCTTTGAGGAAAAGTCATTTTGCAGAGAATAAGAAGGGCCATTGCTGATGGGCTTTCTTTGCTGTCACATGCTTTGAGAAGCAATCTGAGTAATAAGGGACCCACTTCTTTTGCGTCATATGAAAGGATGAGAATAATAGGCACAAAGACTTTTTGCTCCAAATGTTATCAATCTAGAGGGCAGAGCGCTTTGGCTCTGATTGAGGATTGGACACATTTAGACCCTCATGCTAATTACCAAATGACAAATTTGCCCCCACCACTATAGCAATGTAAGAATTGATTTCAGTGGCACTTTTGTCCTTATGACATATATACTTCCATTTCCCAATTGTTAGAGAAGGTCCAGATTGTATTCACGGGGATAACCTGTTGCCCACATGAAACCCAAATCTAATCTAAATCATGTGCCATCATCACAATTCATATTCTTATTCTTGACTTTCTCACATCTAATTAGAATAATTATAAAATTTTTATTAAACATATCGAATCTGAATTCACATTCCCATCTAGCTATCTCTACTACATAAGCAGGGAAGCATGGCTTACTATAAAAAAAGATTCCCCCATATGACCCACATCAAGAAGGCCAACTTTGGAATTTTTTATTCATTTTTTTATAAAATAATATTTTCAAAATTCTTTGTCGTACTTATCAATGATTAATAGTATGATGCATGCATTGCTATTGGTCCATATGAGTTGGGACCAATAGAAATGTGAAGTGAATCACATTCTACACCATGTGATATGCAGAGCTTTCCACTATATTCTGAGGGAATTTAGATGACTTTATGTGATCGGTAAGTAACCAATAATATAAATGGATGGCACATGACAAGAAGAATAAAAACAACACATACCAGACAAATCATATATATAATATCATTTTAATATATGTATACATACTACTATATCAAATTAATAGGTTACAAAAATAATTTAAAAATTAATTTTATGACAAAAAAATTCACTTAATATATTTTCAATCCAAAACATTAAAAAAAATATATTAAAACAACTAATATTATCGTATCATTAAAATCGTCAATATAATTTGTTAACTAATAGTAAAAATAGTAGGATGATGAGGGTTGAGAATTTTTTATCAGCTCTGTTGATAAATATGTATTTTTTTACTCTTATTTGATAAATCAAAGATAATTATTAATTTTATTCATCATTGGTTAATCATGTAATTTTTTAATTATGAGGAAATTAAAAATTATAATAATTAATAATTATTTATTAAATAAAATAAAATTACATATTATACCGAGAGTATGCCGCAACTTTACGAAAGAGTTAATTAAAGCGTACCTTGGAGATGAGGACATTAATGCCAGCATGCTTATTATCCCAACCAAACTCATTGATAGTATCTCCAGCGTGCAGCACCACTTCGTTCCGAACAATGTATTCTCTGTATTCCCGCCTACGTGAGGCTTTGTGCAACCACGCCGCTGCCCAAAGCAATTCGTCCTATCATAAAACACCACAAGTCAAACAAATTTTATAGTAATAGAATCAGACGGCTAGTATTTATCCACAGTTATTTTTCTTACCTGGTAACCATTGACGTCGCAGTAGAAAGGACACACAGCGCGGCGCAGGCTATCACTGTATGCACCCCTGTGTCTGTCAGCAAACTCAAACACCTGTTCAACCATTTGCACCAACGGTCATTTTATCGCGATATTTTAACAGAAAAAATAACTAATAATAAATGTACCAATTTACTCATATTTATATAAACGCCAACATTTATGAACCACTCATAAATATACTAGGACCAATAATTCGGTAAGTATCATTCTTTCAACAAGTGATATTGGAAGCAAAAACCATGAATAAATTTAATATTTAACAATATAAAATTTCATATTACCAATATATTAGTGCATAATGTGTTTGTTATTAACTTATTATGAATATAAAATTCTTCTGTAATACGACCAAAGTTAAATAAAAAAAAAAAACCTAAAAGCCAATTCCCAATAAAGTGATTTCGTTTTTATTTTTTTCGGTGCATATAGAAAACTGGTTTTGTTTCACCCGTGAAAGTCTCTTTTATGTGGTGGGAATGGAGAAAATCTTTCACGATGCCCCCTTTGTTGTCAACTTTGGTTATCACCACTATTCACAACTCAACTTTAACCCAAAAGGTAAAAAGGTCAAAAAGAACAGTGAACTGTGGGGAAATGATACAGTAGGACAGCGACGTACCCTAACGGCTCGATTAAGAAGCAATTTAGAGTAAGGGGGGTCACGTGATCTGAAGACAATGGAAGCAGCGGCAAGAGCAGCAGCCGTTTCTCCTGCCACGTCAGATCCAGGATGGGACCCATCAATCTTGTACACCGTGCGCAGCGTATCCATGTCCTCTGGTCTTTCCCAGCAGTTGTGATCTGAGTATGGATCACCAACCTGCACAAAAACGACGCCGGGTCTCGCCGTTGCTTTTAACAGATAGTCCGTTGCCCATTTAACGGCCTTAACAGCGTTGTTCAGCTCCGGACCCATGTTCCGTCCGAAATCGATAATGCTCCACGAAAGCATCGTCGCAGTGAACGCCATCGGGAAGCCGAATTTGATGTTATCACCAGCGTCGTAGTAACCGCCGGTTAGGTCCAACTGAAGCAAAATGCAGGTAAAGAAAAGACGTCGTTAGGATGAGAGGGAAAAAAAAGAGAGAAATGAAGGAAATGCAGGTGAGTGAAGTTGAAGTTTACTTACTCCGGCGGTGGCGCCGTCGTGCAATGCGGAGTCGCGGCGCCATCGGAGGCGTTGATCGGTAGGGAGTTTGCCGGAGCGTTGGCCTTCGAAGAAGAGGATGCATTTGCGGAGGGCGTCGTGGTAGTCGTGAGAGGCGGCGATTGGTTGGAGAGGGAGGAGCAGGAGGAGAATGGTGAGAATGCGAAGTGCTGAAACAGAGGAAATAGCATTTCGCGCCATATTTGGTTTTGCTTCTCCTACTGCAGAAACAACTCTAAAGTGTGAATGACGAGAAGGAAATGGTTCGGGGTTGTTATATAATAGAAAAAGCATCCTTGGATTCCAGTGTGATGTCCAATAATGAGACTCCACGTGGTGATGCGTGAATGGATGATTTACACGTCCCGATGCACTGCTGGCTTGACCGAATAACTGGGTTTTGACCGGGTATGGTTTCGTGTAAAAAGGACTGGGTTAGTCTGAAGACGATAGTTGAATAATAACAATTTTTTATATGGGAAATGAAAACATTATGTAAATAAATTATTACAGTGAATTCAAAAGCTATTAAAGTCCATAAGAAATTTGCATGATTTTATATTTTAAAAGGAATGTAACGTATTATTCACTATAAATTAATTTTAAAAAGATAAAGTTTCTATCATTAATGGCACATGAGCAATAGAACATATATACCTGGATTGGGGAATCATTTTGAAGAATACATGACATTGGTTTGAGAATTTTGTAAGCATGGATGGTGTTAGGGGGACAATGGGCATGTGAGTTTCTGTTGGGCACTTGAATAGTATATTGTTATTTCAGTTTAGAGTTTAGATAAGATTCTTGCAGTCTATAGAGTTGGTACATCTCAATGAAGCATTTGGATTTAGTGGTCCCATAAATTTGAGAGTAATTAGTAGTAATGAGTAGAACAAAACCCTATCTCAATAAACTCCAAAGTCCAAACAAAGTTTTAGAGAGTGAATGTTCTACCCAACCCATAAATCAAACATTCAAAGCTCACAAGTACTCCCTCCCTTCCTTTGTTTTGAAGTACGATACAATTGATTTTAAATATGAAAATTGATTCATTTGTAACTCATTTGATTTATTTCAATTCTTTTAAAAATAGAATTTTATATTTTTCATCAGATTTTTTTGTTACTCATTAAAATTATACAATTAATAAATTAAAATTATATAAATAATAAATTTAATAATATATCTTTAAATTTTAATTATAATAAAAAATGACAATTTATGAATTAAATAATTCATCAATAAATCGCTACTCATCATAATTTTATGACTTTAATAAATAAAAAATATATATGATAAAAATGTATAATTTTTTTTTACAAAAAAATATTTCGACAAAATATTAATAAAGTAAATCATAAATAACTTAATTTTGATACTTCAAATCATAGAAATTAGATATATTACAAGTAAATATTCTGTATTTTTTTTCTTAAATTAATTTTTCCCGACGTGCCCAACCCAAATCCTACTGCAAGACAACTTGTTAAAACTTTATCTATCCACCCGTAGTGATCATATTTTAGTTATAATATAATTCATAGGTCATGCAACAAATATAATAACTTTTATTTATTTTGTATTTTTAATTCCAAGAAGAAAAGTACTAAATACGAGAGCTAAGGATTTGTAGGTATTAGAAACTCGGATGCGATGTGGCGAACGATATCATGTGGAAGGAATACTCAAGATTCCAAATTGCATGTGGCTCATAATAAGAAACAAAAGGCACTTTAACTTGTGTATATATCTTAGCTTGCAAAATAGGGGATTTCCGAATCCGGCTTTTTGCCTTGTATGGTATGCAATATAAAATAATTTCTCCAAATGGGGTCACCCTAAAACTATTTTTCCAAAAAGGGTAAAACGTTGTTACTAACAACATTTTCGCTTTCTTTTATTTTCTTTTTAATTTTTTTCGGCAAAACGTTGTTACATTTTTTATTTTTTAAATTTTTTTTTAGGAAACATTGTTACAAACAACGATTTCTAATTTTTTTTAATTTTAATTTTAATTTTTTTAAAAAATAAAAATTTAATTTTTTAAAAGTTAGTATTTAAAATTTTTATTTATTGAAGTATTTTATTTTTATTAAAATTTTTATTAATATATAATTAATTGTGACATATTGTTTAGTTATTTTACACTAATTTTATTTAAAATTTTAAAAATTTAAAAATTTCTCAAGAAAAATAAAAAAAATAGATAAAATAAAAAGAAAATAAGATAGATTAGAAAAGGAAAAAAATGTAAAAAAATTATCTAAGAAAAATAAAGTTAGTGTACAATAACTAGATAATATATCATAATTAATTATATATTTTTTAAAATTTTAATAAAAAATAAAAAATTTTCATAAATAAAAAATTTAAATATTAAACTTAAAAAAAATTATTTCTTAAAAAAAATAATAAATGAAAAGAAAAAAGAAAGAATAAAAAAGTTAGGAAACGTTAGTGTTTCCAAAAAAATAAAAAAAAATAAAATTAATATAAGCTAACTAAATAATATGTCACAATTATTTATATTTTAATTAGAATTTTAATAAAAATAAAAATTTTACATTAATAAAAAATTTAAATATTAAATTTTTATTTTTTAAAAAAGAAAATAAAGAAAAATGAAAATAAAATTATCCCAACTTTTTTATTTTTTAATTTTTCCCAACTTTTTTAATTTTTTTTATTCCTTTTTTTTATTTTTCTTGTTTTAAAAAAATTGTAATCTTTTTAAAAAAATTTATTTGAATTTTTTATTCATAGAAAAATTTTATTCTTTTTATTAAAATTTTAGTCAATATATAATTAACTATGATATATTGTCAAGTTATTTTATACTAGCTTTATTTTTTCCTTCTTTTTTTTCTTAGATAATTTTTTTTATATTTTTTTCCTAATGTATCTTATTTCCTTTTTATTGTATTTACCTTTTTTATTTTTCTTGAAAAATTTTTGAGGTTTTAAAGTTTTAAATAAAGTTAGTGTAAAATAATTAGACAATATATTATAATTAGTTTTATATTAATTAAAATTTTAATAAAAATAAAATACTCCAATAAATAAAAAATTTAAATGCTAAATTTTAAAAAATTAAATTTTTATTTTTTAAAAACATAAAAATAAAAAATAAAAAAGTTAGAAAATGTTGTTTGTAACAAAGTTTTCCAAAAAAGTTTAAAAAAAATAAAAAAAATTGGAAAATGTTGTTACAAACAATGTTTTCCAAAAAAAATTAAAAGAAACTGAAAACGTTATTTGTAACAACGTTTTACCCCTTTTGGAGAAATAGTTTTAGGATGATCCCATTTGGGAAAATTGTTTTATATTGCACACCATACAAGGCAAAAAGCCTCCCAATCCCAACTTTATTAGTTAACATTTGTAAAAGTATGTTTGGTTAGTAGTAGAAGTTATAATTTTGAAAGTTCTTGCTGTGTTAAACCTATTATGCTTTGATTGGAATTAATTCTTTTAAAATTGAATTCATTTCATAGAAATGATTTTAATTTATTTATAAATAAATTTTATTATTTAAAAATTATCTAAAAAATAATGATTTTAATCTATTTGAAAATAACTTATTTTATTTGAAACATACTGAAAAATATATGGAATTTAATTAAAAAATAAATTTTGACATCATAATAAATAAAATGTTGAGAATAAATTTTTTTTATATAACATGTGTTTTAAACCAAATGAAATAAATTCTAGTGAAATTCTTAATAAATTTAATAGATTTAAAATGATATAAATATAATTAAAATAAAAATTATAAATAAAATGAAATCTCTTTTACCTCAAATTCAAATGTCAAAATTCATTTGAAAATAAAATAAAATTTTATTTTTAACCATTTTGAATAGGTGATAAACGAATTTCTAATGAATTATATATATATATATATATACCCTAATATTAGTTTTTTGACCACACTATTCCTATTGGCGTTCTTAATTCTCGATTTGTCTCACTTTTGAAACTATTATCCAATTTACCTCACTTTTTACTAATAGGAAATTTTATATTTTTTTTCTAGGCACCTCAACCTTGTTGGCAGGGAGGGCTTGGTCAAGCACCACCTAACCTTGCCACCTAGGACAGTTACATTAGGTGAGACCTACCCAAGCCCTCCCTGTCAGTGAGGATAGTGTAGTTCGAGTGATATAAAATTAACCTAATTAGCCCCAATATTTCCCTACTAGAAGTCCCTAAATATTAGATAAAGCCATTTCCTTCATTTTTTTCTTAGCAAAGAAACACTAACATTCATTGTCAAAATGAACCATCAATTGCTTGTTTTAATCCACTTGAATGGTAGTACACAAGAAGATCCACTAAGGCTAACATTCGAAGATGGGAATCTAAAGATGATAATCATTGACAATGAGATGGGCTTTTAGGAGTTTTGAGCACTCATCCATGAAAAGGCTTCAGCTAGGTGAAGATGAGAGTGTCGGTTGGATGCTAGTATCTTTTAATCCTCTTCTATTCTCAAGGCTTTTTTCCCATAGATGATTATGATGTTTGGTGCATGTTATCTATTTGCAATATTCACCCATACCTCTTTGTGATAGAGATACACATTTTAGTGAAAAGACCAACGGTGGTTGCACCAAATGCTAGTGGCCTTAGTTTACTTACACAACTATCACAATTTCATATTACAATATTTTTGACTTTTGGCAACGACCAAAAATCATTGTTTAAAGTATGAAAACTGTTGCCTATAAGAATAGGCAATGATTTTTGGCCGTGCTCTTATCGAGCGTTATTTATTCTTTTAGGTAATGATTTTTCTGGAGTTTTTGGCAACAAAAAAAAAAAAATCGTTGCCTATTGTTTAGTTATAGGCAATGATTTTTTCATTTTTATTTGGCAACGGTTTCTCACCGTTACTAGAATAAGCAACGATTAACAACAGATAAAAAAATCGTTGCCAAATAAAAATGAAAAAAATTATTGCCTATTATTCAGTTATAGGCAACGATTGATAAAAAAAACCATTGCCTATTGACAACAATAGATAGTGGTTTCTCACAATCGGCAACGGTTTTTTCATCTTTATTTAGCAATGGTGAAGAACCGTTGCCCATTATTGCCAATTATATTATAAACAACATATCAAAACCGTTGCCAAATGATCATAACACTAAAATAAGCAACAGTTAAAGAGTGTTGCCAATTATATTACATTGTTGCTAATCATAGGCATCACTTTTGAAAAAGAAAAATTAAAACATTTATTTCATTAAAAAAATAATTAAGACATTTATTTCATTAAAAAAACAAAGTGTTGAATATAATTGAGTGTTTATTACTTCAATCTTAAAATACAATTTAACCTAAATATATCCCCTCAACAAATTAATAATATTCTAAATAACAATGCAAGAAGTCTAAATCACATTCTGCCTAAATAACAATTTGCTCTTGGTTGTTGATAGTCTTCAGTTTCTAGCATCATTTTTCTCTCTTCAAATCCTTCCTCCATGTTCAACTCTTCACCTGTGCTTATTAAAAAATAAAGAATAATCATAGTATTATATAGATTAATCACAGCTTTGATGTAAAAATAGAAAATATGTTATGAAGGGATCATTTTCTTTGGAAAGTTAAATTCTTACCACAAATGTAGCAATTTGAGTTGAAGAACCCAAGGAAACACCCAATGAGATATCCTGTAGTCAAGCCACTGATTTAATTTTAAAGCAACTTATGTTATGAAGGAATGAAGTATGAATTTCATAACAGTTTTGGGTTCTCACAAGCTTGTTCTTGAAAGCAAA